>JAVLUZ010000290.1:72500-173012 GCA_036768485.1 Mermis nigrescens
AAACGGTCGGGTCTTAATTCGCCACCGAGTGGCTTAAGCCCGCTGCGCCTACGACAAGGCACCCGACCATCCAACAGGTGGGGTAAACACTTTACACTCCCTGTTTTCGGGCACCCTATTCCTGGTACCCCAGGAGGAGGCTATGGGCCCACACTTTACACTGGTCCCCCAAAATACAACAATACTCCCTTACCCCTCACCCACAACTTATATTGCCATCGTTTGGGAACAAGCTGGTTCCGAAATCAACTTTTACTGTAGAACCCCTTTTTAAGGACTCGTTCCCCTTAGACCTACTGACGAGTGTGGGCACGTCCGGGCAGGTCTCACCTCCTACCCTGAAAATTTGAGCCCGGTTCGACCTCTAGATCTCGAGGTAAAACCCCTTCAGACTTTTCCCCATGGGAAAATTCTCCCTTGGGAGATTTCCTCCCCCTCCCAACGATCGGCGCCCCGTGACCCTCCCGGCTGACCCCGGATAGCTTCTTGGGCATGCTCGGGCATGTCCCGCACTTTGCTCCCTGACTTTTTTCTCAGGGAGCAGATTATGACGTCATCGCCCATCTTATAACGCTACAACGCTATAAGATAGGGATCTAGGGAAGCTGGGTATACTACATTTGTAATACATTGAATAATAAATCTGATAATTATTAGAAACTAAATCGGTTATAATCATTTCAAAGCTTCATCACAACCACATTTTCTGAGTCAGAGAACAATGCTCTGTGCAGGCGCATTGTTCAGAGGCCGCAGAAAATACTTCGATTCTCATTATTTTTCAGCGGTAGTCTAATTTTTGCAGATTCTTACAATTTCAAAGGCATGGGTGACTTTTCCTTAGTCCGCTCGATTTATTTCCTTCCATTCCGGTTCTCTTATGTCCTTCATAATGCTTAACTCCAATTATATTCGTCCTTTTTACTCCGTTGGAGTATTTTTCTTCGCTATACCCTACTTTTAATTAGCGAGATTTCAAGTCAGTTAGGACACATGTACATAATATGCCAAAATAAGAAAGCAGCTCAAGAACGCGGAATACAAGATTGTTTTTGAACGTCAGAATTATGTTTTTAAACAAGACACTTGTACCTATCGTACGATGCTTTAAGTGATTATAAGTTTTCAATGATATGAAGGCATCAAAACGTAAAAAAAGGAAAAAAGTAAAAACAAACAAACAAATAAATAAATAAATAAATAAATAATAATTAATAAATTAGGATAATAATAATAAGTAAATAAATAGAAAGAAAAAGGAAGACAGAGATGGATGTGCTGCATGCCATTAGTAAGAAAGCAGCAGAACGAGAAATTTAGTTGTCCTATCATATTTATTTATCATTTTATCGAACGACCTAACCGAACAACACTGCGAGCGAAAAAATTGTCGTCGATAGTAAAAATTGTCGTCGTCACATCAAATGCTGCCAATCGCCCATATGCTACTACTTATGTCGTACTAAAGTCCGTTTCATTTATATGAGAGCTGTTTAAGCAAATCTTTTATGAGGCTAGAGTAGGTCTATCTTCCCTACCTACTGTAGATCATTTAGAGATCACTGTATCTACATATGAAGGAAGGATTTTTCATTAGAATTTCATTACTGTATAATTTAATCTCGTCCTCAAGCCTATCATGCAACATCAGTACAGAATTCGCACATTCAGCTTATCATAAAAAAGTCCTTAAAATAGAATGGACTAGCATTTTAAACTTCGCCAAAAACTTCTGTTTAGCGTAGTGGTAAAACGTCTGATTGTCGTCAAAGCAACACCGCTTTGAATCCTGCTGTAAGATTTTTATTATGCGCAATCGCAGTAGTATGTCACAGAAATGTTCAGATTCTTGAACGAAGTCTAAATAGATGGTTTAGGTTTCTGTTGAGTCACTGCAAATCACCTAGTTAGGCATACTGAAGCCTTCGGGAAAATTTACTGAAAAAGCTCTCAAATAAATGAAGTGGACTATAGATGCTGCATGAAGACCAATGACTTAGACTGACTAGAAGATTAACGATTAATTAATATAATGAATCGAATATTCAGAAATTAATAATTATTTATTTAATAAATTAATGATAATTATGTTAGATCATACTAAATTCTTATTGTACGCATTCTGTTTCACTTATTTTAACGTAGCTTAGTAAAACAACTTGGGTCCAAGGATCAAAAATACCATCAGATTAACAAAGTTAAATTGAAAAATGCCTTTTGCTATTCTCCTTATGGGTACTCGTTGAGGATATAAAATTTGAAATATTGTCTTTTTTGCCATACCGCCAATTTTCAGACTTAGCCTTTTAAAGACATTTGACACCGCGCACTGTACGCATAAGCATGATAAGGAATTTGATAAATGTATGCGTAGGATCAGAATTTGGGTTGGGGGAGGCGGGGGGGGGGGCAGAAGTGCTTTTATGAACTGAATTTTTGAAAACGATTAGTACGTACATAAATGTCGAAAACGCGATTTTCTTACGTGCCGACGATGTTCGTTCTTCCTGAAGCGAGAAAAAATCAAGAAATCAGAGTAAATTGAAGAAAACATAGTCGAAAATGATAGCGCCAAGCAATGAAAGCTTGACACGCTGAGCCAGGAAAGCTAACTAAATATGTCTTAACAGAACACCTGGTTCGATTCTCATGCAAGTTCGACGATTATAGGAACGCGGGGCGGATCGCAGCCATTTTAGGAGATGAATTGCTTTTTGCTGAGCAAAACAGCAATTAATATAGAAAATTCATCCATGAATCCTGTCCCGAATTATTAGATTTTAATCTATGTATATATTTGTGGAATACAATCCTGACCCCTGTAAACACGGGTTTGCGATCCTAGATTAAATAATTAGGTTTTTTGAAGATATCCATGCTTCTGAGAGGTCACAGAGCTGTTGTTTACGGATTTCGAATGATTTGGCAAGTCAGTTTTCACCAAAATGTATCCCAAGGTGAGAACTCCCGTTCCGCGCGCAAGCTGGATGCAATTTTAAGTATTCTGGTGCATTTTTTCAATGATCCAGCCTGACAGCAAATTTACACTAAATACACGGTCGGGTGATAAATGAAATCTGGGACCACGGGTGTACAAGGGCTAAAACGCAAGTAATTCTGCATAATTTTTGCGTTTAGTGAAAGGAACTCTCCGGAAGTACCTACCTACAGAACTTTTTCAGGCCATTGTTGTATGTACATGTGCATGCAAGGACAAAAGCTGTAAAAATGTCGAAAATTAAAAAAAATTTATAGTTCTGATAATAGACTTAGCTTTTTTGGGGATAAAATTTTTATTACTACTTTCCTTCTCTTTAAACACCTGCGGTTTTGAATTTGAATGTTTAAATCAGCAAAAATATTTTAGGGCTTCACAAACTTACTGTTTCATCTGTTTAGAGTTCAAAATTAACCCGATATTATCGGTCATTTTATTCAATTATTTGTTTTTCATATTTAAAATTTGGAACTGAATTTATGAAATAGATGAATTTACTTCGAGATTTCGAATTATGAAATATTCAATAAGGTTAAATTTGAAATTGATGAAATGAAAAAAGTTCGAAATATGAAACTGATGATACTTTGTTAAAAATTCACGATTTTCATAAGAAATTCTCTTTATATAACAGTCATTTCGATTAAAGTCGGACACCAAAGAATTTTGAATCGACGCTCTTTGGTGGGGGATGGTTTTTATCGTATTAATTATGATAAACAAAAGATTTTAGCTAAAAATGAAATAATTCTAACTTTTGTAATGTTTGTGGTGCGACAGGTTGAAATATTTATATTTTTGAGCTTTTGCCATGCTCTGCGCGATGCAGTCCATCTCCAACAATCGCAGATTTCTCGCAGATGAACAGCTGCTTCATGGTACGCATACATACTATTAATGATACAGAAAAATTTTATACAAAATGTTTTAAACACTAAAAAAAATAAAAAATGATCGGCTCTTAGTCACAAAAGCCCATCCGCCTCGTCAAGGCGGCCGACCTTCGTATAGGTACTCACCTTTCTTCGTCCCGCTCTTCTTAAATTATACTTTACACACTGGTCCCCCTTTTTGGACCCCCTTCAGGGACCCTCTGAGGCCTTTGGGGACGCCTGGGCAAGGGCTAGGCCGGTCCTCCCACGCTTTACACACTGGTGCTTAAAATCACACTTTACACTGCCTCCCCTTATATTCAGGACACCTCTGCAGGAACTGCTGAGTATTACAGGCAGGCAAGACTGTTTAGCCCTGTGGGCAGGTTCGGGCATGTCTTGCCAACACCCCGTCCCCTGCATGTCCAGGCAGGCCATACTCCTATGTTATGAGTCCAAACTTTTGAGTGAGGGTATATCGGGTCCAAAACACCCCCGGGAGTGGGAAGGGAGGGGTTTGAGTGGTACGCACCTCTCCTCAGAAGTTCGAATACCACCCAGAAACCGAATTACGCCCCCGCCCAGAATTCAATTTTTGAATTTTTTTTTGTTTTTTTTCGCAATTTTTGAACGACAAAGGATAGTGCTTGATGAGAAACCTTGATAAATGGTTATTTTTCGCCATAGCACAATTTTTAGACCATTTTTTACTTTCGAAAAATCTTGCACCCTCCATATTAGAATTCCAGTGCCGCCCACCTTCCGACAAACCCTGTTGCTCGCTATTGTACAACGTATCATTCATCTGAGCGATTATTCCCCTTTTATCTCTTTTATCGTAATTGTTACACTGTCAAAAAGTATGGAGGACAAAAAATTTAATAATGTACTTTCTAAAACAGACGACCAGCCTTTGTCGAGTTGTGCAGTACTGAACTGACTTAAGACACGTCCGTGCTGTCTTAAATATTTGCCAATCAAGTCAGAACCTATATAAGTCTTATTAAGTTCTAAATTAATTTTATTGAAACCGGCTTATTCTTAAGTTCGGTCTTATGTAAGTTCGGACCTTTAAGTCTGAACTTGAAATTCATATTGAAACCGCTATGTTCAGATTTAAGTTTTAGCTTTGAACATAAGTCTGATTCTAGACTGGCCTCCGTGGCTTAGTGGTTAACGATCTAACTACAAGTTGCGGGCACGAGGTGAGAAACCACGCACTGTGAGCAATGTTAGAAACGTAATCAAATTACAAACCTAATTATTTAACGTTAAAACAAATTTTCCTTTCGGATCTTCCACCACGCCCATATGTGGCTGTGACCCCACCCACATAATCGTTCGTTCCGCAAAAAACCGGAGAAAAAGTGCTTCTGTGAGCGTTTTAGCCTGCCTGAAAAGTGTCAAATTATCTGCGCTGCGCGCCATATTCATTTCATATTCACTATATTTTGTTGAATTCAATCAAAGTTTATTTAATTTTTTTTGAAATTTTTTTTTATGTTCTGGAATAAATGATCTCCATATAAAAGTCGAAAACCAGTGATTCTAACGTCTACCCATACTTTCTAAGCCCAAAAATGACATATTTATAATTTTTAAGGACTGACCCTGAGAATTTCGATGCTGCACATGCATGGTGCTTACCCATTTGCAATTCTCATAGCTGTATAAATATGGTGAAATTGAATAAGATTGAAGTCAGATATACATAGAAAATAATTTTACTATATTACTCTTTAAATATTATTACTCTAAGAGAAATCTGAAAAGATCAAGAATATCAGAACTTATTTTATCCGAAGAAATAAAAAAATAAAATTGTGAAAAATTATTTTTTGAATTATAAAAAAACAGAATTTATATCTAATATATATTCTAAAAAGTCTGTTTGTATGTCCGGGGTTGGCTCCGGCCCCGTAGTAGATGGTGGGCCAACACTTAGCCCTGAGATTGTCCTACCACGGGAATGGTCCGTAGCGGCATTTAAATTTTCCCAACCTCACCCTAGCACCCTGTACATATTCTAAGCGAGAGAGCACCTTATGCTTAAGCATAGGGTTTTTTTAGACTTAGCCGATGTTTCGCCACTTTCTAAAAGTGCGCCAAAAGTCGGTTTACACTATTTTCGGGTTGCTGCACCTCGCACGTTATAACATAGGCAAAGCATTGGGTATGTAAACTGTGCCCTACCTCATAGCGTTAGTTGCACATGGTCTATTGCAGCTAAATAAAATTTTGACTTCCACAAGAAATATCGATTTTAAGCTTAGACGTCAAAAATTACCCTAAACATAATTTGATTAAGTCATTTATTACTATTCACTCATCGGTTGAACTTTTCGAGAATGATGTCTTGAATCATTTCAAAAAGACTGGCTACAAATAAATGTTATTGAACTTTTATTGAATGCAGCAAGAGTTTTAAATTACTAGCGGAGAAAAGCGCTCCGATAAATATATCTATTTACTAGGAATTACGCACATCACTAAGGACATAAAAGGAGCGGAGAAGGAAAATTCTGCTAAAAATTAGACTACATCTAAAAAACGCAAGAAATTGAAGTTCCCTGCAGAAGGGAGTTGCACCTCCGTCGAAAAAACAACGAATACCTCATTACTTAAAAAGATGCGATGTATAAAGGCTATTAAGCTGGACGATTAAATAAATATTTTGTAATACATTAAATAAGAAATCTGATAATGATAAGAAACTGAATCGGTTATAATCACTTCAAGGCTTCATCACAACCACCTTTTCTGAGTCAGAGAACAATGCTCTGTGCAGGCGCCTTGTTCAGAGGCTGCAGAAAATACTTCGCTTTTTTTGCATTTTTCAGCGGTAGTCTAATTTTTAGCAGATTCTTACAATAATTTCAAAGGCCTAGCTGACTTTTCCTTAGTCCGCTCGATTTATATCCTTCTAGTCCGCTCCACTTACCTCCTTCATGAAGCTTACCTCCAATTATATTCGTCCTTTTTGCTCCGTCAAAGTATTTTTCTTCGCTGTACCCTACTTTTATTTAGCGAGATTTCAAGTCAGTTAGGAGACACGTAATATGCCAAAATAATGAAAGTAGTTCAAGAACGCGGAATACAAGATTGTTTTTGAATGTCAGAATTATGTTTTTAAACTAGACACGTGTACCTATCGTACGATGCTTTAAGTGATTATAAGTTTTCATCAAGTCGGATAATACGTCAATGAAACGGTTTTCCATTAGATGAAGCAAAAATATGCATGAAAGTCTCAATGATATCATTAGATGATTTGCTTTTTAGTGGTACAGACCATGCGTACTTTGAAAATATATCTATGCGTTAGGTAGATATTTGATTTATCATTGTGCTTTGCTAGAGATAGAAGATCTACTAATTCAGCTTGTCATTGCTCATCAACGCTACTAGCAAATGCTTCATTGCAAGAATATCACTTTTGGGCAGATTTCTGTAAAGTGAAGGTGGGCTGCCTTTCTGACCATGTGCGTACTTGTTCGAATTTAGCAGTTGGGCGAATCTTCTTGAAACGTGTGTAAAGTTGAATGACACCAGTATGTCAGCTTTGCGGGTCATAATACAGTTTTCTTAGTATTCTTCTCCACTTTTAGTTTCTACATTTCAATCTTATCTATCTTATTATTTTCTATCTTATCTTATCTTATTCTATCTTATTTTATCTACATATCTTCTTGTGCCCGAAAAATTTCCCATTTTACATTACTGAAGGAATTCTACACGTCCTAACGATATTTTGGCAGCAAGAAAATTCTGGGGGAGGGGCTGAAATCGTCAAAAATCGCCATAACTGTTACTAAAGATAGAATTCTGGGCTCTACAATAATCTGCGCAGGGTTTTGAATTTCTGCAGAGAATGTAAACCCCCTAACCCCCTCCCCACGCCCACGTGTGATCCCAGCCTCCGTCCCATAAGTATGTCCGCTGTTGTGCTGAGTCGCCCTTTTGCTTTCAATGTGCAATATTTTCTTTAATTATATGAAGGCATCAATACGCGAAAAAATGAGAAAGTGAAAACAGACTATTAAATAAATAAATAAATAAACAAAGTAATAAAACAGATTAAAATAATAATAATAATAAGTAAATAAATAGAGAAAAGGAAGACAGAGATGGATATGCTGCATGCTATTAGTAAGAAAGCAACAGAACGAGAAATTTAGTTGTCCAATCATATTTATCTATCATTTTATTTAACGGCCTGACCGAACAATACTGCGAGCAAAAATTGTCGTCGAGCGAAAAAATTGTCGTCGTCACATGGATTGCTGCCAATCGCCCATATGCTACTGCTTACGTCGTAACTATAGTCTGTTTCATTTATATAGGAGCTTTTTCAGCGAATCTTTTCCGAGGCTACAGTAACTCTATGATCCCTACTTACTGTAGGTCATTTACAGATCACTGTATCCACATATGAAGGAAGGATTTTTCATTAGAATTTCTCACGGCATAATTTATTCTCAACTTCAAGCCGATCATGCAACTTAAGGATAGGATTCGCGTACTCATCTTATCATAAATCTACCATCAAATACAATGGACTAGCATTTTTGAACATCGCCAAAAACTTCTGTTTAGCGTAGTGTTAGAACATCTGATTGTCGTCAAAGCAACATGGCTCCGATTCCTGCTGCAAGATATTTATTATGCGCACTCACTGTAGTTTGTCACTGCACTGTTTAGATTCTTGAACAAAGTCTATATAGACGGTTTAGTACATTAAAATTGAATGAATGGTGGCCGCACGCCCCCACTCAACTCAGTTAGGCATACTGAAACCTTCGAGAAAAATTTACTGGAAAACCTCATGAATAAATGAAGTGTACTATAGATGCTGCATGAAGACCAATGACTTAGACTAACTAGATGATTGTCGATGAATTAATATAATGAATCGAACATATAGAAATTAATAATTATTTATTCAATAAATTAGTGAGAATTATGTTAGATCGTACTAAATTCTTATTGCACGCATTCTGATACACTTATTGTAACGTAGCTTAGTAAAACAACTTGGGTCCAAGGATCAAAAATACCATCAGAGCAACAAAGTTAAATTGAAAAATGCCTCTTGCGATTCTCCTTATGCATACTCGTTGAGCATATAAAAGTTGAAATATTGTCTTTTTTGCCATACCGCCAATTTTCAGACTTAGCCCTTTATAGATATTTGACACCGCGCATTGTACGCATAAGCATGATAAGGACTTTAAAAAATGTATGCGTAGGATCAGAATTTGGGTTGGGGGAGGCGGAGGGGGGTGGCCAGATATGCTTTTATGATCTGAATTTTTGAAAACGTACATAAATGTCGAAAACACAATTTTCTTACGTTCTGACGATGTTAGTTCTTTCTGAAGCGAGAAAAAATCAAGAAATCAGAGTAAATTGAACAAAACATAGTAGAATATGATAGCGCCAAGCGCTGAAAACTTGATCGTTGAGCCAGGAAAGCTGACTAAAAAATCCTAACAGAACACCTTGTTCGATTCTCATGCAAGATCGACGATTATAGGAACGCGGGGCGGATCGCAGCCATGTTAGGAGATGAATCGATTTTTGCTGAGCAAAACAGCAATCAATATAGAAAATTCAATCATGAATCCAGTCCCGAATTATTATATTTTAATCTATGTATATATTTGTGGACTACAATCATGACCCCTGTAGACTCGACCTTGTGATCCTGCTTCACACAATGAGGTTTTTTGCAGATATCTATGCTTCTGAGAGATCACAGAGCTGTTTTTTACGGATTTCAAATGATTTGGCAAGTCAGTTTTCACCAAAATGTATCCCAAGCTGAGAACTCGCCGTTCCGCACATGCTTTACAGAAAGTTGCAAGCTAGATGCAATTTTAAGTATTCTGGTGCGACTTTTCAATGATCCAGCCTGACAGCAAATTTACACTAAATACACGGTCGGGTGATAAATGAAATCTGGGACCACGGGTGTACAAGGGCTAAAACGCAAGTGAATTCTGCATAATTTTTGCGTTTAGTGAAAGGAACTCTCCGGAAGTACCTACCTACAAAACCTTTTCAGGCCATTGTTGTATGTACATGTGCATGCAAGGACAAGAGCTGTAAAAATGTCGAAAATTAAAAAAAAATTAATGAGTTTGATAATAGACTTAGCTTTTTTGGGGATAAAATTTTTATTACTACTTTCCTTCTCTTTAAACACCTGCGGTTTTGAATTTGAATGTTTAAATCAGCAAAAATATTTTAGGGCTTCACAAACTTACTGTTTCATCTGTTTAGAGTTCAAAGTTAACCCGATATTATCGGTCATTTTACTCAATTATTTGTTTTTCATATTCAAAATTTGGAACTGAATTTATGAAATAGATGAATTTACTTCGAGATTTCGAATTATGAAATATTCAATAGGGTTAAATTTGAAATTGATGAAATGAAAAAAGTTTGAAATATGTAACTGATGATACTTTGTTAAAAATTCACGATTTTCATAAGAAATTCTCTTTAACTAACAGTCGTTTCGATTAAAGTCGGACACCGAAGAATTTTGAATCGACGCTCTTTGGTGGGGGATGGTTTTTATCATATCAATTGTGATAAACAAAAGATTTTAGCAAAAAATGAAATAATTCTAACTTTTGTAATGTTTGTGGTGCGACAGGTTGAAATATTTATATTTTTGAGCTTTTGCCATGCTCTGCGCGATGCAGTCCATCTCCCAAAATCGGAACATTTCTCGCATATGAACAGCTGCTTCATGGTACGCATACATACTATTAATGATACAGAAAAAGTTAATACAAAATTTTTTAAACATTAATTATCGCTCTATACGCGACTTGCGAGAATATGTGTACGTCCTATGTACATATTTCAAATCTTACAATTGATAAGCTAATAGTGGTGGCTCAACGATGAAATGCCATTGTTTAGATTTTATTGTGCAATTTGGACACCAAATCGTCTAATTTCGATGACTGAACGAGAAACTTTAACTCAGAATTTCGTTTATTATCTATCTTTTACTGTTTTCAGCTTTCGACGCGTTTCCTGACAAAATAGCAGCATCTATTCTTGGAACAAAGGCACCCATTGTACCCAGTGTAGCTGCAACACGAAGAAGGATCGGAACAGTATTCGCTTGAGCATTCCCATTGATTGTTATAGTATTCTTTGTACGCAGCAGGTGTTGTTGTGTTTGGTTCAGCCTCTGTAGTGTACAAATTTCCTTGAAAAAATGATTTTATGAAATTTAATTATAATTTCAAGGCCGTGCTTAACTACACTATAAAGGTTAAGTGCGGATAAATTACAAGCGTCATCGATCGTTGTTCTCAGAAGTCGAAAGGAATATGATCAGGTAAATAAGCAAAAGCATCCAGTTTTCGAAGGAATGTGAATACTAAATTGTACCTACGCCTTTTGGGAGGCCTGTTTAAGTTATAGAAAATGCAGCTCAGCCCCTACACAAGAAATATAAATAATTTTTAAAAGGACACAAGGTGGCTACTATTATTTAGCCAACCTATGCAAATCGGATAGGTTCAATAACCGTTCGCTAATAACAAGTTGTAAAATTAATTTAATACAAGAACTCGTAAAAAATATATACTTTAGGCGTACATATATAATTTATTTTGACTGATAACATTGTTCAGGGCTGGGCGAGTGGGGCGGCCGCTCACGGCCGCTTAAGGCCATAAAAATCTACTGGCAGATTATGGAAAAAAAATCCTGCTCCTCCTATCTCAGGTAAATCGTTTGCTAATATTATAACCGAGATTTTCCATGTTGGTGTGCTTTAGCAGGTTTTGTGTAGGATCTGGCAATCAGGATTATTCTACACCTTATTCCGCATCGAAAAAGGCTTTGCGGCAGGTACAAAATTTTTAAAGGTAGTTTTGTACTCATGTACTATTATACAGCAAAAATCAACGTAATACATGTTTTAGCAAACATTTATGAAATAGATAATTATCGTTTGTTAAATGCTACAAGCGCATCTTCTTAGATATGCATGAACGTATTGGTATTTATCAGATTTGACTATCAATGTTAGTTGTTTTTTGTTAACTAAAGCGAATTATTTATGCTTTGTGGTGAATTCTAACTCCTCATTCAGCTAAATGTTCTTTCAAATATCAGCATTTTGAGCCAGACTACTTAACATTACTAACTATTCACATTTAAATTGAAACAAATTTTGATAATGTAACTGCAGCTAAACGCTCTATTTAATTTATCATGTACTATACTTACGGACATATGTAACGACTCAAAACTTCAGGTGCGAGCTTCTCGGCCATTTTAAAAGGGGGGTGGTTCAAATAGGCTCAAATGTTAGGCTGAAAGCAGCTGAAAAAAGCTTAAACGGCCTAAACATTTAATTTTCATTCGGGTGGGGTAGTCAACAACAATGGTTTTGGGAGGAATGGTGCGAGGAACGACCAATTTTTTGGGAGGGAGGGATTCCCCGACCTCTTATACACGTGTGCATACGCAGGCCTTTTTCATTAAAAAAAAGACTCGGAAATCGGTCATAATGCTTTTTTCTTTTTAAAATAAAAAAATTCCAAAACGTGTTCAATCTCAGCTTATGCCATGTATTTCAGTACACACAATCAGAATTTCAAAACGTGTTCAATCTCAGCTTATACTGAGTATGTCAGGACAGAATCTTATCTCATTTTATGCGTGCTATTTCCGAAATCGATACCTGATTTTTGCTGCTCACTAAACCACATTTGATACACGCAACATATGTCCCCCTAATCAGCTCCAAGGGCAGACATCCTGTAGGCGCAGTTTTTTATAAGATAGATTATAAGAAAAGCGAATAACACTGATTTTCGCGCCCAACAAGAAGCTAATGATGTGGGTGTAAAGTTGTGTTTCAATCTTATAACATAGGGCGATTCTTGATGGCACTGTGCCACCAAACGTGGGCGTGGATGAAAACTGTTGAAAAATAGGGTTTTTAGCCATATCACCGTTTTTAGAACCATTTTTTGACCTTTTTAAAATCATGCATCCCTCTCACCCAGGTATTAGTTGCTACCCACCTATGTGTACCAGCGCTAGCAAAAGGTCTGTATCGAGATTTATTAACAATTTATGACAAAAAGTGATAGAGCCTCCATTGCTTCAAAAGATAAGTCTGTATTGAATATATGCAGTAGTTCTCGAGGCGCAGAGTAAGGGGTGTAAACTGTAAAGAAAATGGTGTAGAAAACCTTATTTTAATCACTTTTTGTCTCTTTTCTGTGTGCCAACATATCAGGCTACTAGTTCAGAGAAAATCTTTCTGACAAAAGTCTTAAGGGCAACACATCGCACTCAGACGCCATTTTTAAACCAAATTTTGAATAGATCTGTAGTGAAAATTTTAGAAAAATCATTATTTTTAAAACCGTACCTAAAGCACCAATCGTACTTTACATTTTTGATTTCTTCCCATAAAATAAGGTTGTTTTGCTTAAAAAGCTAATGCTGATGTTCAAGCACATATGTGGGCGTGGGGAGATGGAGTTGAGAGGGGATGTATCCCCCAGAAGACTGATTACCAACCCTCCCTCAGAAACCAAAATATACCTCAGAATTCAATTTTTGAATTTTTTGTGTTTTTTTCGCAATTTTTTGATGCCAATGGATTGTAATTGATGAGAAAAATTTAAAAAATGGTGTTTTTTCGCCATACCAGCATTTCTAAGACTATTTTTGACCTTTGAAAAACCTTGCATCCCCTCTCCAGAATTTTCTTGCTGCTGTATGCTCCCTCCTGACTTATGCCCCATAAAAGCTTGTTCATTTCTTCTCATAAATAAAAATGTAAAGAAAGTGTGGCATAGCATGAAATTTTTAAGGTTAGTTTCGTGTATATGAACTCAAAAATCTTCTTGCAATTCTCTGCCTCCACGGAAATAGCTCTTAAATTTTTAAGTTGTAAAAACTCTGCAGATTACTCCACATTTAAGATTTTGTGCTAATATATAGTTTCATGGAACAAAAATTTCTTCAACACTCTCAAACGTACTTATCAGTTTTTCAGCAAAAACTAAAAAACTGATTTTTGTGTTATTAATGTTACAGCAGCAAACTAAAAATACACGATTCATTCACTTCTGAGCGCATTTGCATTTGTTATCGGATCCTTTTATGACTTGCGTTTGAGAATTGTTTTTTACTCTAGTAATATAAATTATTTAAGCTTCGTAGTGAATTTCAAGTCTCTCGCTCCATACACCATACAACTAACCGTCCGTTCGAACATGATAATTTTGCACTAAACTACTTGCGTTAGGAATCACATTATTAGAATAAAAGCCTTCGACGGTGTTACGATACACAGTGCATGTTTATTAACTTACCTTCTCAATTTCAAAAAGGCGCATAGGTCAGATAAAGTTCCTTCTTTTTAGAATAGAATAAATTCCAGAAAGTTTCTAATTTCAGCTTGTGCCATGTATCTCTATTACGTACAATCTTATCTCATTTTCTACGTGCGATTTTCTCAATTGATACCTAATTTTCGCTACTCATCATGCTGTAAAATTCAATGTGCAATTAATTGCATTACTCTTAAACTATTCACACATATACCAATTTACCATAATAAAACGTATCTCTTCGATTGTTTCGGCGATTACAGCTTCAGTTGCAGTCTTAAAGTTGGATACGTGTTTCTTTTAATGTCTGTGATCTACGATATAAAAAATTGTAAAACGTTTGCCTGTGTAGGAATTGCTCCCATCGTACAATGATAAAAACTTTTTTGGGCCGCTAAAAGCAGCTTTGCCCTAAGTCGCTGTAACCCTAAGCATAGTTTTAGTCGCTAAGAGGCTTAAGATTTCTGTGTAGTCTAACTACACATAGGCTTGGGGGTCTGGGAGTCTGGACCTCAGAATTCTGGACCCATCCAAAAATTGATAGGTCCCAAAATTGAGTTTTTTGCTATTTTTTGCAGTTTGACCCCATCCACCCTCCAGAATTTGGCTGCTGCCCATGACCGGTTTTAAGTAATAATGAGAGAATTTTCTCACCATCCTCATAATATAAAGGGTCCACCGTGCTAAGGACCGCAGATTCAATGCTGTGCATTGTCAAAGTATAGATTAGCAGACTACAAGCTAAAATCACACCCGACATCCTAGGTGGGTAACAGAATGAGCGAATGAAAACGGTGATAAGTTTTAATCCTTTTAGAGCTTTTTTATTTATCCCCCATTGTTAGAAGCGGTGTATTAAATTGTATGTATTAAAGCAAAACCGGATCTAAAACTTAATGCATAAAAAATAATTTGAGTTAAAAATGCCGCTTAGATCTCATACTTTAAACGATGAAATATAATAAACAGGGATATGCATTGTACGCTATGAACTACTAGTGAAAAGGTATGCGTATGCAAATGACAGTCCAGTTAAAATTAGCTAGCATATTATAGGTTTTCTCAACGCATTTCACTAGAGTAAGTTCCTGGTCGTGTACGAACGTGAAATAAAAAGTCTGTAGTGGCATGTAATGCACGAGAGCATCTAGCGTACAATGTGCTGCAACGAAATCAACAAAGGTTACCTACATATGGTTAGAGTCGCACACATATACCTAGCTTAATATTTTCACTCTATTTGCTTCACAGATCAACTTAAGGAAAAAATATAAATCTAGCGCAACTAAACTTAAAAAAGGACTGACTGTCTGGAGCTCTCTTATGAAATTTTTATGCGAGTAAACATAATTCTGGGGATCGGACTTTTTCACCCACCCCTCTTCCCAAATATGGTTTTTGCTCTTCATGCCATGATTATTTTCATCCCCACCTAGGATCATTCATTTTCCAAGAAAGTAGAAGGAAAGGAGTTGTTAGGAATTTTGTTATACTTGACTCGAAAATGTGCAATTTTAGGCGCTTTGCGCCATATACTCACTTTTTTATGACTATATTCTATTCAATTAAAACAATATTTTGCACATTTGTCCAAAAGCTTTTGCTTTTGCGTTCTAGAAAGAAGTGACATCGTCAGCAACGTCAAAAATGATGTTTTTGTTGTATTCGGTATAGACATTTTACTACTTTTTAATCAATTACCTCAGGAATCATTAATAAAATGTATGTAATGTACAATATAGCGTTTGTGGTTTGTTAGCGGAATGTGATAGTTGCGAAGCTCCAGTGCAATATGTAAGATAGATGCCAAAAATGAACAGCTCTATTTAGAATATTCAAGAATGTGCCTTTTCTTGTCAATTATGACGTAAAATGCGTGAAAGATGTAGGTAATTGGCAGTACAAGAGTAAAGTCTACTGAAGAAATGGCAGCACAAAGGGAATATAATTCTACAAAATGAAAAAAACTGGCGAAATTTGTTACAAATGTATTTATCGATCCGTCGTAAGATATTGTAAAATAGCACATGGTGAAATAAGATTCCGAGACGTTTTGACTTACAGCGCATGTCTGCCCGAAATCCCGTTTAAACGGCGGCAACCTTAGGTGGGCAAGACCGAAATTCTTAGGGAGAGGGTAGGGGGCTGCAAGAGTTTTCAAAGGTAGTCTTAAAAATGGTGGTATGGCAAAAATTCTGGAGGGTATTTTAGCATTGGGGGGTGGGGCATTCGGACTTCTGGGGCTGCATACCCCAACCCCCACCCCTACGCTCACGTGTGGCGGCAACTAGCGGCCAACGGCTACCGGCAACCTGGGGGATGGTGGCCGCTAGTTGCCGCAGGTTGCTAGCGCAAAAAACGGCTGCAACTATGAGCAACCGACCACTGATAACTTGGTGGCCAGTAGCCGAACCTAGTTCAGACGAGTGTTAACCATAGGTAGGCAGCACCACAATTCTGGGGGTAAAGGTCAAAAAACTGACTTAAAATTGGTCGAATGGCGACAAAAACACCATTTTTCGACGTTTCTCATCGAGCACTATCTAATAACATCAAAAAATCGCTGAAAAAGCAAAAGAATTTTCAAAATTTGAATTCTGGTGGGTGTTTTGTTTTCAGGAGGGGGTATCTGAACTTCTTGGGGGGTGCATACCCTCCAAACCCCTACCCTTCCACGCCCACGTGTGGCGTTAACCTGGTGGCAGCAACTCAGCTAGGAAACCTGCAGAAAATAGTCACCTATGCCATTTTAGCACGATATGGCTCAGGTGAAGGCAGCGTTATTATTGTACGGCTATTTCAATTATTTAAAAAGGATTCAAAATCACAACGGATTTAACTAAAAAATTATATCGCTAAAAATTATATTGCTAACTAACGAATAAAAGCAGTAATAAATTTTCAAATCCGTATTTTGTGTAGGCTGTTCTAGTAACCATAATCGCGTTCTTATGAAATTTGGCGTCATAAGGTCGGAAAAATGTGAATGGGGAAAAGCATTTTATAGCGAAATGCAAATGAACTGCCGTACTTACTATATGTATATTTTTCATTTTCAATCTTAATTTCCGTCTAACCTTTTTTGAGTGCAAAAGTTATTTCGACACGCAGCAATAATCGAATCAAATGAATAAAATATATAATATGAGGTTAATCCGAAAAGACTACCTACCTTATTAATTGTTAGTTTGCTTCACAGTTTACTAATGAACACCTGCAGAAAAATCGATAGTTCGTAAAATAGTACAGGCGTGTGCTAAAAATGGCAAGTTGCCACTAGGGATCGACCGGAGGTCCATTTTTTTCCTCCGGGCCGGAGCCGGAGCTCCGGCCATTGTCACCTCCGGCTCCGGCCGGAGCCGGAGCGGAGGCCGGAGCCGGAGGTGACAATTTTGGGAATTTTTGGAAAAATGATGTAAAATTATTACGCTTAAAGTAGACATTGAAAAGTTGACAAAAATTATTATTTCAGATGTTGATATTGGATTTTCGCGACTATTTTCAGAGCATGAGAAAAACTTAGACTGCGGTTCTCTAAAACAAATCTTGAAACATTTACGACTTTATTTTTTCTTACAATCTGCTGCTCTTTATTTTGAATTATATTACATTACTTAAATTTGGTGTCGTAATGTAAGTTTTTGTGCATTTTCTCTTGATCGTTATTGTTTTGTGTGAATACCTAGTGAATTTTTGCTCAATATTTGTTATTTCGAATGTGGCATTATATGCCCGATGTCAAAATTCATTAGTCAGTTCTTTTAGCCAAAAAGATACGAATTTGGTTCAGAAAACTGACTAGTGCATTTTTTAATTCCTCTTGCTTGCGTTATACCTATCATCAAATGTGTGTTATTTAGCGTCTAAATAAAGCTTTCAGATTGGGGCCCAAAAATCGATATTCTGGAGGCTTGAAAGTTGTGTTGGATCTACAGAACAAATTACGTTGGCTCGACACAATAATATTTTGTTGTATAGATTGCTTTCTTATGTAGCACCTACAGAATATTGTTGTGTAACCAAGACATATAAAAGTTGTGGCAGCCAATTACTCACAACTTTTTTGTGTAATTACAACATTTTTTTTAACAGTGTAGATTCTTGAATAAAGGCGTACTGAAGCCTTCAAAAAAATTTACTGAAAAAGCTCTCGAATAAATGAAGCAGACTATATAGATACTGCATGAAGACCAATGACTCGGACTTACTAGAAGATAGTCGATGAATTGATACAATGAATCGAATATTTAAAGAATTAATAATTATTCAATCAATAAATTAATGATAATTAATTTAGATTGTACTAAATTCTTAGTGCACACTTGCACATATTCTGTTTCACTTATTGTAGCGTGCATATTTGAATAGCTTAGTAAAACAACTTGGGTCCAAGGATCAAAAATACCATCAGATCGAGAAACTTAAATTGAAAAATGCCTCTTGCGGTTTTCCACATGGATACTCGTTGAGCATAGAAAAGGTGGAATATTGTCTTTTTTGCTATGATAAGGACTTTGAAAAATGTGTGAGCAGTATCAGAATTTGGGTTGGGGCGACGAGGGGGGTAGCCAGAAATGCTTTTATGAATTTAATTCTTGTAAACAATTAGTACGTACATAAATGTCGAAAACACGATTTCCTTACGTTTCGGACGATCTTAGTTCTTTCTAAAACGGAAAAAATTGAAAAAAATTTGAGTGAATTGAACAAAACATTGTCAAAAATGATAGCGCTAAGCGCTAAAAACTTGACACGTTGAGCCAGAAAGGCAAAGTGAAAAATCTTAACGGGAGACCTTGTTCGATTTACATTGAAGATCGACTATTATAGGAACGCGGGGCGGATTGCAGCCATTTTGGGAGACGTACCTATTTTTGCCGAGCAAAACTTGAACTGAATTCATGAAATTGATGAATTACTTCGAGATTTCGAATTATGGAATTTCTAATAAAGCTAAATTTGAAATTGATGAAATGAAAAAGTATGAAATATGAATTTAATGAAACTTCATTGAAAATTCTCCATGTTTCTAAGAAATTTTTTGACTAACGGTCGTTCCGACTAAAGTCGGACATCGAAGAATTATTAATCGATGTTCTTTGGTGGGGGGTGTTTCTTATCGTATTATTAAACAAAAAATTTTAGCAAAAAATGAAATGATTTCAACTTTTGTAATGTTTGTGGTGCGTCAGGTTAAAATATTGACACTTTTGAGCGTTTGTAATGCTCTGCGCAATACAGTAAATCTACAAGAATTGGAAATTTTCTCGCTCATGAACAACTGCTTCATCGTACGTACTATCAACGACACAAAAAAATTGAATTCGAAATTTTTTAAACATTAGTTATCGCCCGATACGCGAGTTGCGAGCATGCGTGGGCAGCACCAAAATTCTGGGGCGGATGTGCAAGATTTTTCAAAGGTCAAAAAATGGCCTTAAAAATGGTGGTGTGGTGAAAAAACACCATTTTTCAACGTTTCTCATCGAGCACTATCCATTAGCATCAAAAAAATTGCGGAAACAACAAGAAAATTTTATAAATTGAATTCTGGGGGAGGGGTATTTGGTTTCTGGGGGTTGCATACTTCCCCCAAATTCCCCCTACGCCCAGGTGTGCTTGCGAGTATGTGTGTGCGTCCTATGTTTTTCAAATCTTACAATTAATAAGCTAATAGTGCTGGCGTAACGATGAAATACCATTGCTTACATTTTATTGCAAAATACGGACACCAAATCGTCTAATTTCGATGATTGAACGAAAAACTTTCACGCAGAATTTTGTTCATTAACTTTCTTTCACTGTTTTCAGCTTTCGACGCGTTTCCAGACCAAATAGCAGCATCTCTTGCTTCTACAACTACAGCCAGTGTAGCTGCAACACGAATAGCGGTTAGAACAGTGTTCGGTTGAGCATTCCCATTGATAGTTATAGCGTTCAATGTAAGCAGCGGGTGTCGTAGCATTCCAATCAGCAATGTATGGATTTCCTTATAAAAATGCTTGTTATAAAATTTATTTATAATTTTATTGTCGTGCTTAACTAGATTATAAATGTTAAGTGCAGATACATAACGAGCGTCATCGATTGTTGTAAGACGAAATTTATATGATCAGATATAAATATGGAAAAGCATCTAGTTTTCGAAGAAATTTGAATACTAAATTGTACCTATGCTTCTTGTAGGGCAATTTTTGGAAGGATGTTAAATTATAAACCGGAGGTGGTAACAGTTTCTTAGCCAACCTATGGAAATCGATAGGTTCTAGAAGCTGTACGTTAATGACAAGTTGTAAAATTAATTTTATAAAAGATTTCGCAAGAAATATAAAGCTTAGGCGTATATAATTTATTTCGACTGATGACATTATTGAGGGCTGGGCGAATCGGGCGCAAACGTGAGCTGGAAATGGGGGCTGGAGGGCAGGGGGTGTGCTGTGCACCCCAGAAACCAAAATACCCCAGAATTCAATTTTTGAAATTTTTTTCTTTTAATCGCAATTTTTATGCCAATGGATAATGCACGATAAGAAACGTTGGAAATTGGTGTCATTCCGCCATGCCACTATTTATAAGTCCATCTTTTGACCCTTGAAAAACCGTGCTTCCCCATCCAGAATTTTGGTGTTGCCCTCCTATGGTCGGGCAGCCGCTCAGAGCCGCTTAAATTGGAGGCCATTAAAATTTTACCGTAGTAATATGGAAAAAATCCTTTTCCTCTGTCCCAATATAGCAAATCGTTTGCTAGTATCAAAATCGAGATTTTCGATTTATAGTTTTTTGGTGCTTTACAAGGTTTCGTGTAGGGTCTGGCAATCAGATTATTCTACACGTTATTCTGCATCGGCAGAGGCTTTGAGGCCGGCACAAAATTTTTACAGGTAGTTTTGTACATATGTACGTTTATAGAGCAAGCTACAAGCACATCTTCGTAGAAATGCATGAGCGCATTGGTATTTATCAGATTTGACTATCACTGCGCGTTGCTTTTTACTTAACTAATGCGAATTATTTATGCTTTGTGGTGAAATCTAAGTCCTCATTCAGCTAAATGTTCTTTCAAACGCCAGCATTTTGCGCCAGACTCTTACACTACTAACCATTTATATTTAAATTCAAGTAGAATCTAAGAATGTAACTACAGCTCAATGCTTTATTTGATTTAGCATGTACTTACATGTAACGACTGGAAATTTTGGGTGAGAGGTGCTCGGCCATTTTTGAGTGAGGGGGAGTTTAAATGATCTTAAATGTTTGGCCAAAAGCAGCCGAAAAATGTCTGAACGGCTAAAAAAATTCAATTTTTCTTGAAAATTGGGGGAGTCAAAAACTTTCTGGCTTTGGGAGGGATGTGGAGGAGAGCGATTAACTTTGGGTGGAGGGCTTCCCCGACCTCCTGTTGCACGTATGCTTACGCAGGCCTTTTTCGTTCACAAAAAGACACGAAGACACGAAAATCTGTCATATAGGTTTATTTCTTTTTAAAATAACGAAATTTTAAAACGTCTCCAATCTCAGCTCATGCCATGAATTTTAGTACACACAATCAAAATTTCAAAACGTGTTCAATCTCAGCATATACTGTTTAATTCAGGACAGAATCTTATCTTATTTTATGCGTGCAATTTTCGAAATAAATACCTAATTTTTGCTGTTCACTAAACCATATTTGATACCCGCAACCATATGTGAGCAGCACCAAAATTCTGGGGGAGGGAGGGGGGGTTAAAAAATTTCTGGGGGTTGATTCGATTTTCAGAGGTATGGTCTTAAAAGTGGTCGTATGGCAAAAAACACCATTTTTCGACGTTTCTCATCGAGCACTTGATAAGAAATATTGAAAAATATGGTGTTTTTTCGCCATGTCACCATTTTTCGCAACATTTTTTGACGTTCAAAAAATCTTGCACTCCCAGAATTTAGGAGCTACCCACCTATTTGTACCACCGCTTGCAGAGAAGTTTGTATCGAGATTTAATGACAGTTTATGACGAAAAGTCATAGAGCCTCTATTGCTTCAAAAGATTCATGTTTATTGAATGTATGCATTAGGTATCGAGGCGCAGAGTAAGGGGTTTAAAGTGTAACGAACTTAGGTGGAAAACCTCATATTAATAACGTGTTGTCTCCTTTCTGTTTGCCAACATCTCAGGCTACGAGTTTAGAGAAAATTCCCCTGACAGAGATGTTAAGGGCTACATATGCACACATAGGCGTAGGGGTAAGGGGGTATGCACCCCCAGAAGTTGAAACCCCCCAGGAATCAAAATACCCTCCCAGAAAATTTTTTTGCTTTTTTAGTAATTTTTTGATGCTATTGGATAGTGCTTGATGAGAAACGTCGAAAAATGGTGTTTTTTGGCCATATGACCACTTTTAAGACCATTTTTTTAACCCAAGAAAATTTTTTCACCTTTCCAGAATCTCGGTGCTGCCCACCTATGTACATATGGCACCCAGACGCCTTTTTAGAGTCAACGTTGAATATATCTGTAGGAAAAATTTGGGGAAAATTATTATTAAAAAAACCGTATTCAGGAGCATCGAAAGCACTTCCCTTAAATACAATTGCAATTAGTTTTCTATCAATCACAATACGAAACGAGTCAGCATTGCAACTTGCAAGCAATTTAAGGGAAGTAAACATTTCAGACTTCGTTTACACACTCCTAAGTGAAGCATCGAAGATTAATCAAAGGCCACACTTTATCAGAGGACGCAGAATAAAAGTTCAATTTTTTTGTGTTGCTGAGAGAACGTCACATTTTTTGCAGATTTCGCGACTTTAAGCATGTACATCGTTAATTTTTTCCTTGTCCACTCCTTTCAGATATTTAATAATCCACAATCCTAAATATGTTTGTCTTTTTGTTCCGTCGGAGCATTTTTCTTTGCTAATATCATACTTTTAATGAGCAAGATTTGAGTAAATCAGTCAGTAAACAATGCCACAATAATTATAACTCGCGGAAAACAATATTGTTCTGATCAGCATTACCTTTTTCAAATAAGACAATTTTACCTTATTTAAACATATCGAAGGTTTTCAGCATAAACGTTACACAATTATTGGGTGTAAAGATGTTTTCGCTCATATTTGTAATTCAGACGTTAGATATAACATTTTGAAAAAAATTAAGCTCCTGGAACGCTCTGGGACTAAATTTCATTTTTAGTGTTATTTTTACATAACCACTTCTTTTAAAGAAATTATATAGTCAGATTCGTGAACCCGGTCAGAAAAGACTTATGTTTTGCAACGCTTCGGAAGTAAAATAAATTTGTAGTCTAAACTACACACCAACAATAAATGAATAGTGCTAACGTTATACAACTATATGGTGTCAAGAAAACTCACAGTCACATTTATAATTTTGACCTTACATAGAGCATTTCAAAAATATCTTTAGCAGTTTTATATGTACTAATCAGATTTTCAGCAGAAATTAAAAAACTGATTCTCGTGTTTTTAATATTACAGCAGCAAGCTAAAAATACACGATTCATTCACTTCTGACCGCATTTGCATCTGTAGAAATTTTTTTACTCTAGTAATATAAATTTTTTAAGCTTTGTAGTGAATTTCAAGTCTCTCTCCATACAGCTAGAAGTCCGTTCGAACCTGATTATTTTGACTAAAGTACTTGCGTTTTAAGAATCACATTATTAGATTAACAGTCTTCGACGGTGTAACTACGATACACAGTGCATGTTTTTTTACTTATCCCCTCAGTTTCAAAAAGACGCGTAGATCAGACAAAGTTCCGTCTTTTTAGAAGAAAAAAAATTTCACAACCTTTCTCATTTCAACTTAGGCAATGTATCTCTGTTAAATACAATTTTATCTCATTTCCTACAAGCAATTTTCGCAATTGTTACCTAATTTTCTGCACTCATCATGCTGTAAAATTAAATGTGCAATTAATTGCATTACTTTTAAACTATATACACATGTATGTACCAATTTACCATAATAAAATGTATCTCTGCAATTGCTTCGGCGATTACAGCTTCAGTCGCAGTCTTAAGCTTTGATATGTATTTCTTTTAATGTCTGTGGTCTGCAATATAAAAATTTGTAAAACGTTTGTCTATGTAAGAAATGCTCACTTTGTACAATAATAAAAACTTTTTAGGGCCGCTAAAAGCAGCGTTGCCCCACGTCGTTGTAACCCTGCATAGTTTCAGTCGCTAGAAGGCTTTAGATTTCTGTTTAGGTTTAACTATGCATGTGTAGGTTTTACTATACATGGGCATAAGGGTCTAGGAGTCTGGCCTCCAGAATCAGGCGGACCCTTCCAAAAATTATACACCCTCAAAGATTGAGTTTTTTTGCAATTTTTTTGCAATTTGGCCCCATCGACCCCAAAGGATTTGGCTGCTGCACATAAATGGTTCTAATAATGAGGCAATTTTCTTACCATAGACTGCCCTATAAAGTGCAGGGTCCACCGTACCAATGACCGCAGATTCAATGCTGGGCATTGTCAAAGCGTAGATTAGTAGACTCAAAGCTAAAATCACACCCGACATCCTAAGTAGGCAACAGAATAAGCGAATGAAAACGGTGCTAAGTTCTAATCCTTTTACAGCTTATATATCTATCCTATATTTTAGAAGCGGTGCATTAAATTGTATGTATTAAAGCGAAAACGGATCTGAGACTTAGTGCATTAAAAATAATTTGAGTTTAAAATGCCGCTTAGATCTCATACTTTGAATGATGACTTATAATAAGCAGCGATATGCATTGTGCGCTATGAACTAGTTAAAAAGTTTGCATATGCAAATGACAGTCTATTTCAAATTTGCATATCTTAGGTTTTTTCAATGCATTGCACTTGATTAAGAGCTTGGTCGTGTACATATGAACGTGTAATAAAAAATCTGTAATGGCATGTGATGCACGAGAGCATCTAGCGTACAATGTGCCACAACGAAATCGCATACCTACATACCTAGCTTAATATTTTCGCAAAATACCTAGGCTTCATATTTATACTCTATTCGCTTTACACATCAACTTAAGGATAAATCTAGCGCAACTAAACTTAAAAAAGGACTGACTGTCTTGAGCTCCCACATGAAATTTTTTACGTCAGCTGCGACTAAACATAATTCTAGGGATGGGACTTTTTAACCCAGCCCCTCTTCGCAAATATGGGTTTTACTCCCCCATGCCACAAATGTTTTTCAGCTCCCCCTAGAATCTTTCATTTTCCAAGGAAATGGCAGAAAAGGGGTTCTTAAATATTTTAGGTTATATGTATTTGGCTCAAAAGTGTGCAATTTTAGCGCTTTGCGCCATATACTTAGTTTTTAAGACTATATTCTATTAAATTAAAACGATGTTTTGCACATTTTTCCTAAAGTTTTTGTTTTTGCGTCCTAAAAATAAGCGACATCGTCATCAGCAACGTCAAAAATAATGTTTTTGTCGCATGCCCATAGTATTCGGTATAGATATTTTACTAATTTTTGATCAATTATCTTAGGAATCACTAATAAAACGTATAAAATGTACAACAAAGCGTAAAGTAGTTTCTTCGCAGAATGTGGTAATTGCGAAGCTCCAGTGCAATATGCAAGAAAGATGCCAAAAATGAGCAGCTCTATTTAGCATATTCAAGAATGTGGCTTCCCTTGCCAATTATGACCTAAAATGCCTGAATGATGCAGGAAATTGGCAGTACGGGAGTAGAGTCTACTTAAGAAATTGTAGCACAAAGGAAAAATAAATCGACAAAATAAAAAAAAATTCGGCTACATTTGTTATAAATGTATTCATTGATCAGGCGTACGAAATCAAAAAAATAGCACACGGTGAAAAAAGATTCCGAGATGTGTTGACTTTAACGCATTTCTGCCTGAAGGCCCGTTAACTCGGCGGCAACTGGCGGCCAATGGCCACCGGCAACCTGGTGGACGGTGGCAGCTAGTTGTTGCGAGTTGCAAGCATAAAATAAGGCTGCAACTAGCAGCCACCGGCCACCGGTAACTGGGTGGTCAGTAGGCCTGTTGTTGCCTGCAGCAACCTTGTTCACACGAGTGTTAAGCTGGTGGCACAAATTAAGCTAGGCAACCTGCAGAAAATAGGTACATATGCCAGTTTAGCACGATATGGCTCAAGTGAAGGCTACGTTGTTATTGTACGGCTATTTCAATTAAAAAGGATTCAAGGTCATGACGGATTTGGGTTAAAAATTATATTGCTAAAAGTTATATTGCTAACGATCAACAGCAGAAATAAATTTTTAGAGCCGTATGTTGTTTAGGTTGTTCTAATGAGCATAATCGCGTTCTTGTCAAGTGTGGCGTCATAAGGTCGGAAAATCTGCATAAATTAGACAGCCAAAACTGACTGAGCATAAGATCCACAATATAGTCGGATCAGGAAATTTAGGTTCGATGATTAATTCACGGAATTTAGTTCAAAATTACAAAAAATTTGCTGAATAAGAGCAAGAATTATTCCCTGGTTTGAAAATAGGATTTCCAGATGGCCCACCCTCTGCCCTTATTTTTACAAGGAGACAAATTGTTATAACAGACGCAAGAAATGAAGCACAACTGAAACGATTTCAAAAACGCGTAACGTATTTGACTGATGCGTTCAAAATGACATAAGTTTTGTTTGATAAGCTGGAACCTACATAAATGTAAAAAAATAAAATGATTGCACACATCGGATAAAATCGCTAAGCACCCATGAGCTATAAATAAGATGAGACTGAATAACATAAGTTTTGTCTGATAAGCCGTAGAACCTACATAAATGTACAAGAAATAAAATGATTGCACACATTCACATAGGATAAAATCGCTAAGCACTTATGAACTATAAATAAGATGAGAATGAATAACATAAAGGGTCCAAATTTAACGATTCGCTTTTGACAGTGATTTATTATGCACGCCCTTACATTTCTCGAAGTTCGAAAAACATGACAGAATAGAACAGTGTGGCAATGCTTCAACGTGCAGTGAACCAACATAGCTGATGATATGAACTAAAATTATAACAATCGAATGGGGGACGCTGCTAGCTACTTATGCAAATTGAAGTTAATTTGTTCCCACCCCCGTCCTGGATAACCGACTGTGAAAAGTTCGGCGCTTCACGCCTATGTGTAGTAAGACAACCCGGAACCAGGCGCTTAGTGCTCTATGGAGTCTCTATGCTTAAGCACGTGCTATGCTTAAGCATTGTAGAGCTCAAAGGTACAGCTTTACTACTTGGGTGATTAAGGCTGACACCCTATGCTACAACAGACAAAAAATTTTCAAAACATCAAGAATATTGTTTGACCAAAAAAATTTTTCAAAACATCTTAAAACAACTAAAATATGGGTTTGACCAAAAAATTTTCCAAAACAACCCAAAACATCAAAAATATGGGTTTGACCGAAAAAAATTTCTAGAACATCCTAAACCATCAAAAATACGATTTTGGCTAAAGAATTTTAAAACCATTCTGTAACATCAAAAATATGATTTTGATCAAAAAATGTCCAGGGGTGAAATAGAGGCGTCCTTATGCTTAAGCATGGCCGAATTAGGGACAAAGCTGACTTTTTGCCAGATTTCGAAAATCGGAATAAATTCAGTTTACACTATTTTTGGCTTAGGGTGCTTTTGCCGCTGCATGCGTAATAACATAGGATCGGACGTAATATAGTCTACATAATGCTACAAGCTGGGCAATGTTATAAGGTACAATGATGCGATATAAGATACCCTGTCTGTGTCATAATATGCAGTGATGTAAGATAGGATATGCTCTCTGACGATTTTTCGGACAATGTTTGACACTTCTAGTTCTGCGTAAAAGAGTAAGAATATATTTGGGAACAGATAATATTTTCGCTGGTATTTTTAAAAGAGAAGCTTTTTGAAAACTTATGAACACTTTCTTATAATTTTACCAAACTAATTATACTTATTATACTATTATAGCTAATACTTCATTTCGAGAATATCACTTATGGGCGGATTTGTGTAAAGTGTAGGTGGGCTGCTTTTCAAACCATGTGCGTACTTGTTTGAATTTAGCAGTTGGGCGAATCTTCTTGAAACGTGTGTAAAGTTGAATGACACCAGTATGTCAACTTTGCGGGTCATAATATAGTGTTTTTAGTATTTTTCTCCATTTTTAGTTTCTCCATTTCTATCTTGCCTATCTTATTTTTTTCTATCTTATCTTATCTTATTCTATCTTATTTTATCTACATATCTTATTGTGCCCGGAAAATTTCCCATTGCACATTCTGAAGAATTCTACACGTCCTAAATATATTTTAGCAGCTAGAAAATTTTTTGGGGAGGGGCTAAAATCGTCAAAAATCGCCATAACTGTTTTTAAAGATAGAATTATGAGGTCTACAATAATCTGCGCAGGGTTTTGAACTTCTGCAGACAATGTAAACCCCCTAACCCCCTCCCTACGCCCAAGTGTGATCCCAACCTCCCTCCCATAAGTATGTCCGCTGCTATGCTGAGCCGCCCTTTTGCGTTCAATGTGCAATATTTTCTTTAGATGAAGGCATCAATACGTAAAAAATGAACAAGTAAAAATAAACAAATAAATAAATAAATAAATAAACAAGGTAATAAAAAAATAATAATAATAATAATAATAAGTAAATAAATAGAAAAAGGAAGACAGAGATGTATGTGCTGCATGCTATTAGTAAGAAAGCAACAAAACGAGAAATTTAGTTGTCCTATCATATTTATCTATCATTTTATCCAACGACCTGACCGGGCAATACTGCGAGCGAAAAAATTGTCGTCGAGAGTAAAAATTGTCGTCGTCACATCGATTGCTGCCCATCGCTCATATGCTACTGCTTACGTCGTATTACAGTCTGTTATATTTATATGAGGGCTTTTTAAGCAAATATTTTTCGAGGCTAGAGTGAGTCTATATTCCCTACTTAATGTAGGTCATTTAGAGAATCACTGCAAATACATATGAAGGAAAGGGTTTTTCATTAGAATTTCATACGGTATAATTTATTCCCGTCTTCCAGCCGATCATGCAACATTAGGATAGAATTCGCGCATTCAGCTTATCATAAATCTACCTTTAAATTCAATAGACTAGCATTTAAACATCGCCCAAAACATCCGTTTAGCGTAGTGGTAGAACGTCTGAATTGTCGTCAAAGCAACACGGTTTCGATTCCTGCTGCAAGATTGTTATTTTGCGCACTCACTGTAGTTTGTCACAGCACTGTTTAGATTCTAGAACAAAGTCTATATAGACGGTTTAGTGCATTGAAATTGAAAGAATGGTGGCCGCTCGCCCCCACTCAACGTTTCTATTGAGCACTGTAGATCACCTAGCTAGGCATACTGAAGCCTTCGTGAAAATTTACTGAAAAAGCTCTCGAATAAATTAAGTAGACTATAGATGCTGCATGAAGACCAATGACTTTGACTGACTAGAAGATTGACGATGAATGAATATAATGAATCGAATATTTAGGAATTAATAATTATTTAATCAATAAATTAATGATAATCATATTAGATCGTACTAAATCCTGATTGCACGCATTCTGTTTCACTTATTGTAACGTAGCTTAGTAAAACAACTTGGGTCCAAGGATCAAAAATACCATCAGACCAACAAAGTTAAATTGAAAAATGCCTCTTGCGATTCTCCTAGAATATAAAAGTTGAAATATTGTCTTTTTTGCCATACCGTCAATTTTCATACTTAGCCTTTTAAAGATATTTGACACCGCGCACTGTACTCATAGGCATGATAAGGACTTTGAAAAAGGTATGCGTAGGATCACGATTTCGGTTGAGGAGGGGGGTGGTGGCCAGAAGTGCTTTTATGAACTGAATTTTTGAAAACGATAAGTACGTACATAAATGTCGAAAACGCGATTTTCTTACGTGCCGACGATGTTAGTTCTTTCTGGAGCGAAAAAAATTAAGAAATTAGAGTAAATTGAACAAACCATTGTCAAAAATGATAGCGTCAAGTGCTGAAAACTTGACACATTGAGCCAGGAAAGCTATCTAAAAAATCTTAATAGAACACCTTGTTCGATTTTCATGCAACATCGACGATTATTGGAACGCGGGGCGGATAGCAGCCATTTTAGGAGATAAATCGATTTTGGCTGAGAAAAAGAGCAATCGATATGAGAGATTCATCCATGAATCCAGTCACGAATTATTAGATTTTAATCTATGTATATATTTGTGGAATATAATCCTGACCCCTATAAACTCGACCTTGTGATCCTGGATCACACAATGAGGTTTTTTGCAGATATCTATGCTTCTGAGCATAGGTGGACAGCACCAAAATTCTCGAAGGGGGTTGAAAAAATCTCGGAGGGGGTGAAAAAATTTTTAAAGGTCAAAAAATGGTTTTAAAAGTGGTTGTATGGCGAAAAAACACCATTTTTCGGCGTTTCTCATCGAGCACTATCCAATGGCATCAAAAATTGGTAAAAAAGAAAGAAAAATTTTCCTGGGGGGAGTATTTTGATTTCTGGGGGAAGGGGTACTTCTACTTCTGGGGGTGCATACCCCCAAACCCCCACCCCCACGCCCATGTGTGCTTCTGAGAGATCATAGAGCATTTTTTACTGGTTTCACATGATTTAACAAGTCAGTTTTTACCAAAATGTATCCCAAGCTGAGTACTCGCGTTCCGCACATGCTTCACAGAAAGATGCAAGTGCAATTTTAAGCTATTTTGGTGCGACTTTTCAATGATCCAGCCCGGCAGCAAATTTACACTAAACACACGGTAGGTAAAAAATGAAATCTGGGACTACGGGTGTACAAGGACTAAAACGCAAGTAAATCTGCAAAATTTTTGTGTTTAGTGAAAGGAACTTTCCGGAAGTACCTACCTACAACAACTTTTTTAGGCCATTGTTGTATGTACATGCGCAAGTGAGGGCAAAAGCTGTAAAAATGTCGAAAATTTCAAAAAATACTGAGTTTGATAATAGCCTTAGCTTTTTTGAGGATAAAATTATTTTACTACTTTGCTTCTCTTTGCACACCTCCGATTTTGCGTCCGAATGTTTAAATCAGCAAAAATGTTTTAGGGTTCCACAATCTTACTGTTTTACCTGTCTAGAGTTCAAAGTTTAAGCCACATTGTCTGTCACTTTTACACAATCATTCGTTTTTCACATTTGAAATTTTGAACCGAATTTATGAAATAGATGAATTATGTACTTTGAGATTTCGTATTATGGAATTTTCATTCGAGCTAAATTTGAAATTGAGGAAATAAAAAAGTTTGTATTATGAAATTAATGAAACTTTGTCGAAAATTCCCGATTTTTCTAAGAAATTCTCTTTAACTAACAGTCGTTCTGACTAAAGTCGGACACCGAAGAATTATGAATCGACGCTCTTTGGTAGGAAATGGTTTTTATCGTATTGATAAATGATGAATTTTAGCAATAAATGAAATGATTTCAACTTTTGTAATGTCTGTGGTGCGTCAAGTTAAAATATTGATATTTTTGAGCGTTTGCCATGCTCTGCGCAATGCAGTAAATCACCAAAAATTTGAAATCTTCTCGCGGATGCACAGCAACTTCATCGTACGCACTATTGATAACAAAAAATTGAAGATAAAATTTTTTAAACATTAATTATCGCTCTATACGCGACTTGCGAGAATATGTGTGCGTCCTATTTCAAATCTTACAATTGATAAGCTAATAGTGGTGGCTTAACGATGAAATGCCATTGTTTACATTTTATTGTAAAATTCGGACGCAAAATCGTCTATTTTCGATGATTGAACAAAAAACTATGACGCGAAATTTTGATCATTATCTTTCTTTCAATGTTTCAGCTTTTGACGATTTTCAAGACAAAATAGCAGCATCTATTGCTGATACAACTGCACCCATTGTAGCTGCAACACGAATAGCTAGTAGAACAGTGTTCGCTTGAGCATTCCCATTGATAGCTATAGCTTTCTTCGTATGCACCAGGTGTTGTTGTGTTTGGTTCAGCCTCTGTAGTGTACCGATTTCCTGGAAAAAATGCTTTTGTGAAATTTATTTGTAATTTATTGTTGTGCTTAACTAGATTATAAAGATCAAGTTTGGATAAATAATGAGCGTCATCGATTGTTGTTGTCAGAAGTCGACAGGAATAAGATCAGATATAAATATGCAAAAGCATATAGTTTTCGAAGGAAGGTGAGTACTAAATTGTACCTATGCCTATTAGAAGACATGTTTAAGTTATAGAAAATGAAGCTCAGTCCCCTACACAAGAATTATTGATAATTTTCAGAAAAGATGGAAAATTATGAACACTAGCTGGTTACAACTTTTTAGCAAACCTATGGAAATCGGACAGGTTCAAAAAGCGTATGCTAATAACAAGTTGTAAAATTAATTTAATACAAGAACTCGTAAGAAATATATACTTTAGGCGTACCTATACCATTCATTCTGACTAAACTTTGTTGAAGGCTGGGCGAGTGGGGCGGCCGCTAACGGCCGCTTAAATTGCGGGCCATAAAAATTTACTGGCAGAATATGGAAAAATCCATTTCCTCTGTCTCAGGTAAATCGTTTACTAATATTATATGCAAAATTTTCCATGTATGTTTTTTTTGGTGTGCTTTAGCAGGTTTTATGTAGGATCTGGCAATCGAGATTATTCTATACGTTATTCTGCATCGGAAAACGCTTTGCGGCAGGTAAAAATTTTTAGAGGTAGTTTTGTGCATATGTACTTTTATACAGCAAAAATCATATTAATACATGTTTTCAGCAATAATTTATGGAATAGATAATTATCGTTTGCTAAATGTTACAAGCGCATCTTCTTAGAAATGCATGAGCGCATTGGTATTTATCAGATTTGACTATTACTGCGCTTTGCTTTTTAGTTAACTTACGCGAATTATTTATGTTTTGTGGCGAATTCTAAATCCTCATTCAGCTAAATGTTCTTTCAGATATCATTTGGAGCCAGACTACTTACCTTACTAACCATTCACATTTAAATTGAAACAAATTTAAAGAATGTGTGTGCAGCCAAGCGCTCTATTTAATTTAGCATGTACTATACTTACAGACATATGTAGCGACTCGACATTTCGGGTAAGAGGTTCTCGGCCATTTTTTAAAGGGGGGACTTCGAATGAGCTCAAATGTTAGGCTAAAAGCAGCTGGAAAATGCCTAAACGGTCAAAACATTTAATTTTTAATGAAAATTCGGGTGGAGTAGTCGAAAAAAATGGTTTTGGGAGGGATGGGCAAAGGTTACGACCAATTTTAGGTGGGATGGATTCCCCGACCTTCTATACACGTGTGCATACACAGGCTTTTTTCATTAACAAAAAGACTCGAAAATCGGTCATTATAGGCTTATTTCTTTTTAAAATAACAGAATTCCAAAACTTGTTCAATCTCAGCTTATGCCGTGTATTTCAGTACACAGAATCTGAATTTCATAACGTGTTTAATCTCAGCTTATACTGAGTATTTCAGGACAGATATCATTTTATGCGTGCAATTTCCGAAATCGATACCTACCTAATTTTTGCTGCTCACTAAACCATATGTGATACACGCAACATATGTCCCCCTCTTCAGCTCCAACGGCTGACATCCGGTAGGCGCAGTTTTTATAAGATAGATTATAAGAAAATCGAATTACTCCGGTTTTTTGCACTCAACAAGAAGCTAATGATGCGCGTGCAAAGTTGTGTTTCAATGTTATAACATTAGGCAGTCTTTGATGGCACACGGGCGCGTGAAAGAGAAATGTTGAAAAATAGTGTTTTTCGGCATATCACCATTTTTAGGACCATTTTTTGACCTTCATAAAATCTTGCAGCCCTCCCACCCCTCCAGAATTTCGGTGCTACCCACCTATGTGTACCACCGCTCGCAAAAGGTCTGTATCGAGATTTATTAACAATTTATGACAAAAAGTCATAGAGCCTCCATTGCTTTAAAAGATTAGTCTGTATTGAATATGCAGTAGTTATCGAGGCGCAGAGTAAGGGGTGTAATCTGTAAAGCACCTGCTGCAGAAAACCTCATTTTAATCACTCACTGTCTCTTTTCTGGTTTGCCAACATATCAGGCTACTGTTCAGAGTAAATCTTTTTGACAAAAGTCTTGAATGGGATACACATCGCACTCAGAAGCCATTTTTAAACTCAACATTGAATAGATCTGTAGTTAAAATTTAGGAAAAATTATTATTTCTTAAATTGTACATCGAAGCATCGAAAGCACCAATCGTACTTTACTTTTTTGATTTGTTCACGTGATGATAAGGTTGTTTTGCTCAAAAAGCAAATGCTGATTTTTCAGGACAACATGTAGGGTTAGGGGATGGGGTTGAGGGGGGATGTATCCCACAGAAGACCAATCACTAACCATCCCACAGGGACCAAAATGTCCCCCCATAATTCAATTTTTGAATTTTTTTGTTGTTTTTCGCAATTTTTTTATGCTGGTGAATTTTGATTGATGAGAAATGTTTGAAAAAAGTGTTTCTCCGCCATACCACCATTTCTAAGACCACTTTTTGACCTTTGCAAAACCTTGCACCCCACCCGAGAATTTTCTTGCTGCTGTATGCTACTTCCTGACTTATGCCTCATAAAAGCTTGTTCATTTTTTCGCATAACTGGAAATGTAAAGAAAATGTGACATAGCATGAAAATTTTAAGGTTAGTCTCGTGCATGTGAACTCAAAAATCTTCGTGCAATTATCGGCCGCCGCGGAAATTGCTCTAAAGTTATGAATTTTTAAAACTCTGTAGATAACTTCACATTTAAAATTTTGTGCTACCTTATAGTTTCATGGGACAAAAATATCTTCAGCGGTTTCAAATGTGCCTATCAGTTTTAAAGCAAAACTTAAAAAGCTGATTTTCGTGATTTAATTGTTACTGCAGCAAGCTAAAAATAAACGATTCATTCACTTCTGAGCGCATTTCCATTTGTTATCGGATTATATTATGACCCGCGTTTGAGAAATTTTTTTTACTCTAGTTATATAAATTATTTAAGCTTTGTAGTGAATTTGAAGTCTCTCTCTCCATAAGCTAAGAGTCCGTTCGAGGATTATTATTTTGCACTAAACTACTTTCATTAGGAATCACATCATTAGAATAATAGTCTTCGACAGTGTAACTACGATACACAGTGCATGTTTTGTAACTTACCTCCTCAGTTTCAAAAAGACGCTTAGATCAGATAAACTTCCTTCTTTTTGAAATAAAAGAAATTCTAGAACGTTTCTTATTTCAGCTTATGCTATGTATCTCTTACATACAATTTTATCTCATTTTCTACGTGCTGTTTTCGCAATTGATACCTAATTTTCGCTACTCACTATGCTGTAGAATTTCATGTGCAATTAATTGCATTACTTTTAAATTTACATATGTATGTTCCAATTTACCATAATAAAATGTATCTCTTCAATTGTTTCGGCGATTACAGCTCTAGTTGCAGTCTTAAAGTTTGATACGTGTTTCTTTTAATGTCTGTGATCTACGATATAAAAAATTGTAAAACGTTTGTCTGTGTAGGAATTTCTCCCATCGTACAATGATAAAAACTTTTTAGGGCCGCTAAAAGCAGCTTTGCCCTAACTTGCTGTAACCCTAAGCATAGTTTTATTCGCTAAGAGGCTTACGATTTCTGTATAGTCTAACCACAAATGGGCATGGGGGTCTGGGAGTCTGGACTCCAGAATTCTGGACCCATCCAAAAACTGACAGGCCCCAAAATTAAGTCTTTTGTAATTTTTTGCGATTCGTTCCATCCGCCCTCCAGAATTTGGCTGCTGCCCGTGAACAGTTTTAAGTAATAATGGAAGAATTTTCTCACCATAGACTGCCTTATAATATACAGGGTCCACCGTACCAATGACCGCAGATTCAATGCTGGGCATTATCAAAGTGTAGATTAGTAGACAACAAGCTAAAATCAAACCCGACATATTAAGTAGGCAACAGAATAAGCGAATGAAAATGGTGCAAAGTTCTGATCCTTCAACAGCTTATATATTTAACCCCCATTGTTAGAGGCCGTGCATTAAATTGTATGTATAAAAGCAAAAACGGATCTAAGACTTAATGCATTAAAAATAATTTGAGTTAAAAATGCCGCTTTGATCTCATACTTTGAACGATGAGATATAATAAGCAGTGATATGCACTGTACAATATGAACTAGTGAAAATGTATGCGTATGCAAATGACAGTCTACTTAAAATTAGCTAGCATATTATAGGTTTTCTCAACGCATTTCACTAGAGTAAGTTCCTGGTCGTGTACGAACGTGAAATAAAAAGTCTGTAATGGAATGTAATGCATGAGAGCATCTATCGTACAATGTGCTGCAACGAAGTCAGCAAAGGTTTTTACCTACATAAGGTTAGAGTCGCATACATACCAAGCTCTGGCGTTTTATGTTTTTTACTTAATTTAAAATAACTTTTGACGCAACGTTTTTGCTAAAATTTTGTAAAATTTATGCAGATAAGCGTTTAGAAGATTAAATTACCAAAGAAAGTGAATAAATGTCATTCCCGGAAAAATTTAAGGAATTATGATCACTGACGGCCACAAATCATTGCAAATTACAAACCAATTCTTTATCTCACCAACTATTTTAGGCCAACGGAGAAGGGAGGTCGCTCCCTTAAATCCGCTTTGAGCCTTGATACCTGGTACATTTTACGAAATGTCTCAGTCATTCAAGAAAATGTACCAGTCCGCAATAAAATTAAAAATTCATGTTCATTGAACAATCAAATTGGGAAAATATGAATTCTGTGGCCCTCTGAAGAATGAAAGATTTAATATTTCATATGTCTTACTTGCCTGTCACATATGAACTTTCCTTGTTTTAACCGATTGCATTTTAGCATGCTGAAGGTGCATCAATCTATTCTGTAAAAATAGGATGCGGAAAAATTTATTGCAGTAAGTGACGGCTACGAACATTAACTCAATAAATTTACAATTTTATTTAGGGACGGATAGTCTTATTATATCTAAGTAAATGAACGCTTTGTTTTTTGTAATATGCTGTTTTGGCAACGTTAAACTCATTTTCTAGAGCATTTTCAAAAAATTATTTATTTTACCTAACAAAAATGCAGACCTATGTATTAAAAACCACCAAGAACATACAGTCACAAAAAGTAGCCGAATAAAATAAAGCTTATACTTGCTTATAAACAGTTCTCTTTACTGTCAAACAAACGAATATAATGTTTCGTGTTCACATTAAGTGAATCTAAAACACTACCACCATTGTCAAGTGGTGCTAAATTTGCATGTACAGATCAGGGCATCTTGCACAATAAGGCATAGTAGGAACTTATTGTGGTCGTGCTTTGTGCGCTCTAACTAAGACCGAGTACCAAAATTATTTGGTAAGCACTTGCATGTGCTTGTAAGTATATGCTAGTATATGCTAATAATGATAAGCATGCTTTTGAGATAATTCGGTGCATAAGCATGGAAAATTCTTGTAAGATTCAAATAGGCAAGAGGACAGCGCTTGTAAGCATTCCAAAGAGATTCAAAATTTCTTGTAAACCAGGTTGTGAGATTTACATTTTCCTACATATTGGCAAGTACGAGCAAAAGGTACAACACTTGCAATAAAACTTAAAAGCATTTCTAAAAGACTTTTACGTACGCATTACAAGTAGACATAACGTGGGTTAGTACTACGTACGCGATACAGAGCGAAGATCTGAGAAACTGGTGCGGGTTGGAATATCGTTAAAGTAACGGAGGGTTTGGGGTGCCCTCATTACACATACAATAATATTAACCACATTGTCGTAGCATTATTTCAGCGGGTTAGATTAAAAAATTCGGGAAATCTTTTGTCAAACTTTGATTATAATTTTTGACCTGTTGGGGTGTCAACCTATAAAAAAGGTTAGTTGCCTGATCAGAGAATTTTTCGGTTTTTTCCGACATGTTTAAAATTTTAGGCCCAATTCACAGTTCTCGCATTACCTTTTTTCCTCTTTTTTCAATGTTCGAAAAATCCAGACTGTTCTGAAATCCTCGAACCCTTCCGAAGCTCCCTAGATCAATGGAATCGGGCATTTCTAACTTCGCTAGACGCTCTGAAAATTAAATGTTTTGGATAGAAAATTCTCAAATAAAACTATTTTGTCAATAAAAAATCTGCTAACATTTACAGCATGCTGTGCTCTAACAACCGCCCAAGCATGGTCACAATCATACATGGGCAGCACCAAAATTCTAGGGGGAGTGCAGTATAAAAAATGGTCTCAAAATTGTGATATGGCAAAAAACACAATTTTCAAACTTTACTCATCGAGCACTATCCATCGGCATAAAAAATTGCAAAAAAATTTCAAAACTTGAATTCTAGACGTAGGCGGTATTTTGCTATCTGAGGGTATTCGGCCTTCTGGCGGTGCATACCCTCTTCCAAAAGCCCCCCCCCATAAAACCCCTCACGCCCGCGTGTGGTCACAACGCATACTCATAGATTTTGTTTCTATTTCGAAAAGTAGCTAGCAAAGTATATTTATGTGCTCTACTTACCTATTTTTCTTTTCCCGTCTTTTAATAATACGTCTTATCTTAAATTTATTCAATATGGCTGCTCCTTTCACCGTGCATTTCATCAGTCATATATTTCATATTTAATCGCAGTTTCAAAATCCAAAAATAGAGCTTATGAATGATAACGCTCTAATTTAGTGAATAATTTACGTTTTTAACAAGGCCGTCATTAAAGCAGCCATTTTTGAAAAATACTGTAATTTCGAAGTTTTCATCTATAATTTTTTAAGTCAACATACAATTTTAAAATTCCTTTCAGTGAATTACTATATAATTTAATGCTCTTTTCAACGAGTTTTTTATCTTCTGGTTCTTCTCGCTTATTTTATTGAACTTAGTTTCATATCTTCATTGTACGCTGAAAATGATGTGATGGAGCCAAATATTCTTAGCGACAATTTTGTGACTATCAAGTTTGATCAATAGTGGATCTAGGATTTTCCTAAAGGCGGTGTAACCCAACTTTTCCACAAACGGTCACGAATGGGTCCTAAATTGACGTGAAAAATATCGTGTCTGTGGCGTTCTATTTTGTTTACTTCATTTAAAATAACTTTTGACGCAACGGTTTTGCTAAAATTTTGTAAAATTTATGCAGATAAATAAGCGTTTAGAAGATTAAATTACCGAAGAAAGTGAACAAATGTCATTCCCGGAAAAATTTAAGGAATTATGATCACTGACGGCCCCACAAATCATTGCAAATTACAAACCAATTCTTTATCTCACCAACTATTTTAGGCCAACGGAGAAGGGAGGTCGCCCCCTTAAATCCGCTTTGAGCCTTGATACCTGGTACATTTTACGAAATGTCTCACTTATTCAAGAAAATATACCAGTTCGTAATAAAATTAAAAATTCATCGTTCATTGAACAATCAAATTGGGAAAATATGAATTCTGTGGCCCTTTGAAGAATGAAAGATTTAATATTTCATATGTCTTACTTGCCTGTCACATATGAACTTTCCTTGTTTTAACCGATTGCATTTTAGCATGCTGAAGGTGCATCAATCTATTCTGTAAAAATAGGATGCGGAAAAATTTATTGCAATAAGTGTCGGCTACGAACATTAACTCAATAAATTTACTGTTTTATCTAGTGGACGAATAGCCTTATTATTTTTTAAGTAAAAGAAGGCTTTGTTTTGCGTAATATGCTGTTTTGGCAACGTTAAACTCACTTTATAGCAGCATATTCAACAAATTATTTAATTTCAATCAACAAAAATGCAGACCTATGTATTAAAAACCACCAAGAACATACAGTCACAAAACAGTAGCCGGATAAAATAAATCTAGAATCCAAATAGATTGTGTCCCGGGTGACCGACAGTCCCGGGTGACCGACAGTCCCGGGTAACCGACAGTCCCGGGTGACCGGCTGTACCGGGTGGCCGACAGTCCCGAGTGGCCGACTGTACCGGGTGGCCGACAGTCCCGGGTGACCGACAAGTGGTGTAATAATAGGTTTGTCATAAAAATTCCTAATTGACTAATGATTTCGGAATTAATGCTTTTTCAAGTAGGTATGCACATAAATAGTTTTACCAATGCGATAACATTGATCATACGAATTCATAGCAAATTTAAAACATGCAGGATTTTGTAAAAAGGGTCTATTATTTGCAAGGCGTAATATTTTAGTGCTATCCAACTCAAACTTATTGTAGCTATCCTACTTAAACTTATTGTTTAATGCAATCCTACTCAAACTTATTTAGTGCTATCCTACTTAAACTAAATTAGTGCTATCCTATGTACTAAAACTTATTGTTTAGTTCTATCCTACTCAAACTTATTGTGACAAAAATGAATCTTTGATACAAAATTTTTATGTTTGATAGTTTATATTAAATATGTACATATAATAAGGTTATATACAATATTTACATGTAATAAGTTTATATTCACATTGATGCCAGTAAAAACTTTATTGCTATTCTTAGAGAATGAAAAATTACGTATTTCGATTTTGAAAAAATGTACGTGCATACATACAAACGTACGTATGTACATATATTCATAGTAATAGTACAACCGGGTCATTTAGGAATTTTTATGCCATCTATTGATCACCCGGTACAGTGTCGGCCACTCGGGACTGTCGGCCACTCGGTACAGTCGGCCAACCGGATTTGTCGGCCATCCGGTACAGTCGGCCACCCGGGACTATCGGCTACTCGGAACAGTCGGCCAGTAGGTACTGTCGGTTACTCGGGAATTTTTTGATTGACAGATCTATTTTTATACTATTTGTCAGTGACCCGGGACTGTCGGCCACTCGGTAGAGTCGGCCAACCGGATTTGTCGGCCATCCGGTACAGTCGGCCACCCGGGACTGTCGGCTACTCGGAACAGTCGGCCAGTAGGTACTGTCGGTTACTCGGGAATTTTCTGATTGACAGATCTATTTTTATACTATTTGTCGGTGACCCGGGACTGTCGGTCACCCGGGACTGTCGGTCAACCGGGACTGTCGGTCAACCGCGACTGTCGGTCACCCGGGACGTTACCTCCAAATAAACCGAAAAAATGCTGACGATATATAATTTCATTAAAATGATGCAAACTCGTCCAATAAGTAAGGAATCATACAAAGTCTTTCAGCAAACGATTGCATTCCCGGAACACACTAAAACACACCTCACGTCCACGACGCATTCGGATTTGTCGTTTATTAAGCGTAGCGTTCCATTGATCGGTCCCGGTTGTCAGAATCTCTATAATTAAGTTGGTTTTTCAATTTCACGTACATACGTGCATATGTAAGCTGGCGCAATAGTTTTTTAGCTAATCCACAATTTCAGTTCGATTAAGCAAATAAATTAAGAACTGGTCAGAGTAACATTTATCATTTGAATTATATCGTTGAAATGACCGCAATTTTCAGATGCGTTAATTTGGCCATGGGGTGCGCATAGGTACGCGGGAGGAAGGTATGCGCCTTGAATGGCGCTGAACATATGTGTTCTTGTGGGAAGGTTTTGACTCCCAGAATGGCAGCTGACCCTCTCAAAATAGCTGCAATTATACATTGGCAGCACTAAAATTCTGGGGGTTGTAAGGTCTTTCAAAGGTCGAAAAATGGTCCTAAAAATGGTGGTATGGCGAAAAATACCATTTTTTAACGTTTCTCATCAAGCACTACTAATTAGCATCGAAAAATTGCGAAAGAAAATATCCATTGAATTTAGGGGGGTTATTCTGATTTCTGAGGCTCTTTGGCCTTCTGAGAGGTGCACACCCCTAACCCCCCACGCCCATGTGTGATGCGACAGCCCCCACCCCCGCGAGAATTAGCAATTTTTCGTGAAAATGTGCTTTTTGAAGTGTTTTCAGCTAATTTTTGGCTCATGAATCTTAACGTTTTTGGCACTTCGCGCCATATACTAATTTTCCAACTAAATTCTGTCCAATTTATTCGATTTTTTCAAATTTTTCCAAATTTTTTTATGTTTTTAGGCTATAGAAAAATGAGAGCATTGTTCGGAATGTAAAAGAATAGTGGTTTTAACGTGTATCGATCGTTTTTTAGCCGGAAAAAGGCAATTTTTTGAACTTTTGTTTCTGACTTCCAGAATTCCCATGCTGTACATATATGCTAATGGCCCATCAAAAAGTGGCTTTAACATTTATATAATTGTCAATTTTCCAAATAAAATTAATGTTTTTTAAGCTTTTTGGCAAACTTTTCCCCCAAACGTTTCAAATTTGGACGTTTTGCACCATACACTCATTCGTCGACTATAGTTTGCTTGATTTAATCGAATTTCTTCTAAGTTCTTACAAATTTTTTAGTGCCCAAGTATTGTCCGAAATTCGCAAACAATTTTCAAAATCATTCCGTAACGTCAAAAATTTGGACTTGATCAAACAAATGGTTGACAAAAGACATTTTTAAAAAATCCAAAAAATAAAATATAGTTTATACCAACATATGATTATGGCTAAACAATTTTCAAAACCATTCTGTAACGTCAAATATATATATATATATATATATATATATATATATATATATATATATATATATATATATATATATATATATATATATATATATATATATATATATATATATATATATATATATATATATATATATATATATATATATAATAGGTAGCGCGTCAGCGCGTACCTATAATATACTTGGGTACCCCCAACATATGTCCCCCCTCACAGCTATAACGGCACACATCTGAGAGGTGCGGATTTTTTTAAAAGGTAGATAATAATAAAACTTAGTGCCCCCATTTTTTTCTTGTTTACACTCAATACCGAGCGCGTCGTGAGTATGTAAAGTTTACACCAAAAATTCAAATAATTTGCGGAGGGCCAATTTTTTTAAAAAATGTTTTCCCTAATTAGCAGGTTACGAATCTGGTCTTAAAATTTCTTTACACTCATTGGTTGTTGCACAGGAGTGTAAACTAGACGGTTTTTTACAGTTTTCGTGTGCAAGAGCATATCTAACTCAGTTTTACATTTTATGCAGTCTGATTGGTTTCAAAAGGTAGACGGTTAAAAAATCTAGGAGAGACTTTTTTAATTTTTCTTAAAAAGTAATATTTTTGAATTTAGAGGCGGTTTATTGTAAAGAGTCTGGGACAAAAAAATATTTTTTCCCTGCCATATTCTCCACTTGGTAGACAGAACGTGGTAACTACCTTTAAAATGTGCCTCGTCTTAAGCGCTACACGTCAAAATTTTATTTGTTTCTTTACAATCAATATTGCGTTATTAGTGCAAGTGTAAACTTTACACTGAAAAAATTTTTTCGCCCATAGCGTCGTGAATGATGAATTTTTTTAAAAAATGTTTTCCCTAATTAGTAGGTTACGAATCTGGTCTTAAAATTTCTTTACACTCATTGGTTGTTGCACAGGAGTGTAAACTAGACGGTTTTTTACAGTTTTCGTGTGGCCGAGCATATCTAACTCAGTTTTACATTATATGCAGTCTGATTGGTTTCAAAAGGTAGACGGTTATAAAATCTAGGGAAAACTTTTATTTTTTTCTTAAAAAGTAATATTTTCGAATTTAGAGGCGGTTTATTGTAAAGAGTCTGGGACAAAAAAATATTTTTTCTCTGCCATATTCTCCACTTGATAGAAAGAACGTGGTAACTACCTTTAAAATCTGCCTCGTCTTAAGCGCTACACGTCAAAATTTATTTTGTTTTTTTACAATCAATATTGCGTTATTAGTGCAGGTGTAAACTTTACACTGAAAAAATTTTTTCCGCCCAGAGCGTCGTGGATGATGAATTTTTTTATAAATGTTCTCTGTGAGGTCAGAATAACGAATCTGACCTTTAAACTTTTCTACAATCAATACACAGTGCCAGGGGTTTAAACTTTACACTCTAGTGGATGAGTAAAAAAACAGATTCTGTCAAAGATTTCTAAGCCAACTTTTTCGGTTATGAATTAAGATAATTTAAATAAATAAAAATAAAGTAACTTTTAAGGGCTACACGTCAAAGCAAACCGCGTTCAAAAAAACGTAATATTGAGTTGTTTATGGGGGTGTAAAGTCCGAAATCTGAGGTGTAAAATGGGCGAAAAAACAGGTTTTTTCGTATTTAATTGGTAAATCATATCAAATATTTTGCGGAACATAAGTTTTGCACTCACAAACGTACTACAATCAAAGGGCTACAAACTGGCCCAAACCGAATTTATTTACACTCAATGGGGCGTTCGATTTAGATTTTTAAAGTTTACAATGTGGTGGACAGTGAAAAATACGTGTTTGTCCATATTTTTGTTCGCCACCCCTTAAAAAGTACTTTATTTTTATCTTATTCGACCTCTCCCGACTTCTTCACTTCATATTTTTGTTCGCCACCCCTTAGAAAGTACTTTATTTTTACCCTATTCGACCTCTCCCGACTTCTAAACAGAGAAAGTGGCGAACAAAAATATGCACAAACACGTATTTTTCACTGTCCACCAAATTGTAAACTTAAAAAATCTGAACCTAACGCCCCATGGAGTGAAAATAAATTCGGTTTGTGCCAGTTTGTAGCCCTTTGATTGTAGTACGTTTGTATGTGCCAAACTTATGTTTGTGAACTTTACACTGAAAAAATTTTTTGGAAAAAAAATCAGTTTGGGTTTTTTTGAAACAGATGAAAAAAACCGATTGATTGCCCCAGATGTACATTCTTGTGCTCAATTTCCATACGCACGTACACGACCGTTAAGCGCAACGCTTAAGTGAGTCGCCCTTGACCACCTTCCCCTAAAAATTATCATATTTTTCATTCCATTCCCACACATATTTTCAATCAAAATCCGGGATAAGAAAATGGGCACTCGGGCTTAATGTGACTTGAGTACGCATTGATATGTGTGTTATCATATCTTACGTGTGTTAAAAGATCATATGTGTATGTCTCATATTTGTGCCTGTCTCGTTTGTACATACCTTTACCGTAAGCTTTTGCCCATAGGCCTATTGTCGTATTCATAGATCCTTTTCATATCTCTTGGTTCGTGTTGTTACGCCTCTTCTTTCCGCGTCAGTTAAAACTGCGTGCGAGCGCAGTTTTGGCGGCACTTTAAGATTTTACATTTTACAATTAGTTTTTGAGCCTGAGAGCCTCTCCGCCAGCTTCCGCGCTGAGCGTATCTTTTTTTCTTTTCGTCGCCATACGTGGGCAGACTCCGTACGTACCTTTTTATCTGCTTGGCTGCAGAACTCGTCTTTTAGTTTTCCTGCGTAGTGTGCACGCTTCTTTTTGCCATACGCTTTATTTTAATCATTCGTGTTTGTGCCAATTGGCATCAGTTGTATGCCTTTGGCAGGGCTTTGTGCCCTTGTTTAATTACATTGTTTGATTTTACCCGATTATCATAACACGACGGTCGGCAGCATGTATCCTCCATGCTGTCGCTTCTTAATTGCTTCATAATTTTTCTGTCCAAAAAATATTGTAAAAATTAATTATTTAATTAACGATGCTGGGCTCGAGTGAATTTCCGTGCTGTTGAATTCTGTCCTTTTGCTAAACTATACTTAGGAACCCTTAATATTTTCAAGCACCGGAATGCGGTCCAAAACAAGTTAAATAATAATCTTTTTGAGCCCTCAATTAGTTTACCAGGGAACTTATTCTAATTAGGTACATAATCTCAAAGGGGTTGAGTAAGTAAGTTTCACTAGGTGCGTGCGTAGAGGTCCGGGCTACCTTGAATAGGCCGGGCTGCTTACTCCCAAATCGCCGGCTGGTGATCGACCTCCTAAAAAGGTCGAGAACCCCCGTGTGAGCGCATATGCTTGAGATTCGGGTTAAGTAAGCGAAGTGAACGTAGCTTGAGTCTACGTTTACACATCTGATATCTATTTGTCCTTGGGCCATTGTGGAGACTTATTTTTTTCATAAATGTTGATCGTAATATCAGAATTACGAATCCGACTGAAATTTTCTTTAAACTCTGTGGTTGTGTAAAGTTTGCACTGCATATTAACTCTTGTTCTAGAGCCTCGCGGAAGCTTAATTTTTTTCAAAATGTTCTACGTAAAATCAGAATTGAGAATCTTACTGTTAGTTTTCTCTGCACCTAATAGTTGTGTGAAGTTTGCACTAATCATTTGTTGTTAAAATGTAGTTAGTACTACAAATTTATTTTACTTCCAAATCTGAGCGTGGATCTAGTATACAATTTACCCACCGCCGTTTTTTAGCCGATTCAAATAAGCTACAGTGACCAAACTTTACTCAAAAATTATCAAACGCGTTCTGACTCGCATCAATAAAAATAGTGCTGGTCACTGTAGCTTATTTGAATCTACAGTGTTGGTCACTGTAGCTTATTTGAATTGGCTAAAAAACGGTGGCGGGTAAATTGTATACTAGATCCCTGAGCGTTAGTGTTCCTTACACTTGATATTTGCGTAAAGTTAATGCTGAAAAACTTTGATCTGTTAAAATAATGTAATGTTATCTTGAAAAGGATAATGCTGATGTTAAGAACAGTATTGTTTTCCGTGTTCTTGGACTGCTGTCATTATTGTGGCATGTTACTGTACGTGTTTACTGACTGATGTACTCAAATCATACTAATTAAAAGTGGGGTACTAGTAAAGAAAAATGCTCTGATGGAACAAAAAAGATGAATATACTTGGAATTGTAGATTATTAAGGATGTTAAAGGAGGGGACTAGGAAAAATCTACTTAAAGTCGCAAAATCTGCTAAAAATCAGACTTTCTCTAAGCAACGCTAAAAATCGATGTATATTCTGCGGCCAACAGATTAAAATAAATATTTAACCATAAAAATGAGTGAAAAAGCAGCTCGTTAGCTATGTAGTAGCTATGGGAAATGATATTGAGTAAACTAAGTCTTCTAAGCCAATTGAATGAAATAGCAAACATCGAAGACAATTGGAGACATGGTTGGTTTAAAACAGTAGGAAACGCGTAAGTTGACTTTAAACAGACTAAATGTAGATACACTAGCATGCCCGAAACGATTGTGTGCACTAATCAATCGGCCCCTGCTTTTGCTTACTATAATGCTCATAACAAAATAAAACAACTTTAAATACAATACCTCTTAGTTTTCTATCAATCACGTGCCAGCAATTTAAAAAAGTAACCTTGATAGATTTCGTCCACTCTTATCTGAAACTTCGAACATTATTAAAAAAAGACACTTTTTTAGAGGCCGCAGAATATAATTCGATTTTTAGCGTTGCTAAGAGAAAGTCTGATTTTTAGCACATTTTGCGACTGTAGGTAGATTTTTCCTATTATAATACATACACAATACAAGTATAAATTGCTAAGTACCTACTTACATTCGCTACAACACTGACATAGATAGGAATAACTACTATTTTTTGTTAACAAAAAGTTGGGTACTAGCAAGAAAAAATGCTCCGATGGAACAAAAAAAGGCAGAATATACTTGGAACAAAGAATTATCAAGGACGTAAAAGGAGGGGACTAGAAAAAGCTCCTATCTACAAATGTCACAAAATTTGCTAAGACTCAGAAATTTCCTAAACAAAGAAAAAAATGAAAGTAAGTAAATGAAAGAAAAACCTGCCTGTGCCTAAAACTGCAAGATCTGCTAAAAATCAGACTTTTTCTAAGCAACGCAAAAATCGAAGTATATTCTGCGGCATCTGAAAAAATAGGTGAACCTTCTCATATTGTCCACCATACAGTGGGCGGTTCCAAAATTCTGAGGGTGGTTTTCAAATTGGAATATTGGCCTTAAAAATAGTGCTATGGCGAAGAAAACACCATTTTTGAACGTTTCTTGTCGAGCTCTATCTATCGGTACCTACCAAAAAAACCCAAAAAAGAGCAGAAAGATTTGAAAAATTGAATTTTGGAGGTATTTTTGGGTATTTGCGTTTTCTTGTTGGGTATTTTGCTTAGGGGTGCATACTCCCCAAACCCCCTATGTCTAGGTATGGTGTCCAATGCTTAATATAAAGCTTATAAAATAAATCTCAAATCTGCGTTTTTGCTAATCACTTGCAACGTTAATTTATTCGATATTGTGGCTAGATAAATATTACAAAAAGTTATATCCTATGATTATTTGCGATACCTGCAACAAAAGACTGTGATTTCTATATAATGCATGCGTCCATTCAGTACTCTTCTGGCGTTTAATCCCCATAGACCACCCGGATTTCATTCCTGCCCATGTAAACTGATAACCATTAGGCATGGGAGGTTAGGGGTATGCACCAGAGTAGTAAGCCTGACCTTCAGCGCCTCCGTGCTTAAGCATAGCACATGCTTAAGCATAGAGACTCCATGAGGCGCTAAGCGGTCTACAATGGGGTCATACTACTACACAAAGGCATGAAGCGTCCAACAATGCACAGTCGGTTATCCAGGACGGGCGAAACCAATTAATTTTAATTTGCATAAAAAGGTAGCAGCCTCCCCCATGCTACTGTTTTAATTTTATTTCACATCATCAGCTCGCTGCACGTTGAAGCATTGGCACGCTGTTCTATTTTTGCATGTTTTTCAAACTTCGAGTCATGTAGGTTCTATAGCTTATGAGACAAAACTTGTTATTCATTTTATTTCTATAGCTTATGAGACAAAACTTATGTTATTCATTCTCATCTTATTTATAGCTCATGTGGGGTGAGTGAGTACGGTTGAAAAGTAATTTATGAATTTCTACTCTTTTTCCAGAAAAAAAAATTGAAAAATAAATAAATAAATAAAAATAAATAAATAAATAAAAATAAGCATCGAATTTGGACATCAGGCTATACAACAATAATACAACACCTTAATTAATCAAAATCATAAAAAAACAAGCTAAATAAAAATTTACAGAGAATTAGCCAGGCAGCACAACATACAGCAAGTGCTCAATACAAATTTCTACAACACAACGCATTAGTACGACGCATAAAACATCATAAAACGGGTTAAACGCTTAAACGTAGAAACTCTGCCCTTGTAGGCGCGAAGCACCAAATTTCGGGTAAAAATTCTTTAGAATAGTGTACTGATTATATTCTAAGCATTTTTATCCGATTTGGATAGTCTAGCAGAGCACTGCTAGACTCTTCAACAGATGTGACAACTTCATTATTGTCTTCTCGTTTCATCTGCTCAGCCTCAAATAGATCGGCATTTTTGCGAATCAATTTTTAAACATGTATTTTCGACTGGCCCAAGCTGTCTCATTAGCTTCCTTTTTCCAAATTTTAATTCATACCGGTAAAAATTATTAGCGTTTTCTATTTCTTCCCTTAATTCGCTTTCATTTAGAGCATCTAGGAGTGAGTCATAAAAATCATAGAGAATATGGATTTTATCAACAAAACTGCTGTAAAATGGCTCGGTTTGGAGGTCTTGTATACTGTTCGGAAAATCTTCAAAATCTGAAAGCACGTATTTTACTAAAAAGCGCCAAAACGGGTTAGTCCAACCACTTTCGATTACAGTCTCATTTGAGCTGCTTTCAGAATCTGAAGAATTTCCATTGTTACTGCCTTCACTACTATCATCATCTGTCATTTGTTCAGACTCTGATGTATCATTCCTCTTTTGTGATATCCCATGCATGAGGTATTTGTGTCTTTTTAAAGTAAAATTATTAAGTAATTGCTTACCGCAGATTTCACAGATTTTATTCATTTCGTCAACTATTCAAGATGTGGCATTCCTTAAATAAACTTTATTGAACATGTGATTCGCGTTTACATCACATTCTTGACGTAGAAGCTCACATTCTTCACAATATTGGTCACTACCGTCACTTCATTCAATTCTATAGCCTAGCATGCATTTTCTTCATATGCAGAACGTTAAGCCTGGTTCTGAAGCGAAAATTATCGCTGACAAAGTGCTCCAATTTTTGACAATATCTCCAAGAATCTCAATTTTGTCCGTAATATTGTCAATACAAGCTCACACAGAAAGGTGGTTTGCTAGTCAGTTGTTAGCTGATGCAACTACAAATAGGTGATTTTTATGAAACGCGCCCAATTTTCAGAGGAATGTGACGATGTGATGGTTTTGTGCAGAATGTGAGGATTTTGTGCACCTCACATGTTGCAGAAAAATCTCACATTCCAAATTGTGCACCTCACATTCTGCACAAAAACCATCACATCGTCACATTCCTCTGAAAATGTATACCAGGAGGTTCATACTTCTCGCCCTTGGCGACTGATAAGCTAGAAGCAAACGCGCCTGATTTTCGGAGGAATGTGACGATGTGATGGTTTTTGTGCAGAATGTGAGGTGCACAATTTGGAATGTGATTTTTCTGCAAAATGTGAGGTGCACAAAATCCTCACATTCTGCACAAAAACCATCACATCGTCACATTCCTCCGAAAATCGGGCGCGTTTGCTTCTAGCTTATCAGTCGCCAAGGGCGAGAAGGTATGAACCTCCTGGTATACATTTTCAGAGGAATGTGACGATGTGATGGTTTTTGTGCAGAATGTGAGGTGCACAATTTGGAATGTGAGATTTTTCTGCAAAATGTGAGGTGCACAAAATCCTCACATTCTGCACAAAAACCATCACATCGTCACATTCCTCTGAAAATTGGGCGCGTTTCATAAAAATCACCTATTTGTAGTTGCATCAGCTAACAACTGACTAGCAAACCACCTTTCTGTGTGAGCTTGTATTGACAATATTACGGACAAAATTGAGATTCTTGGAGATATTGTCAAAAATTGGAGCACTTTGTCAGCGATAATTTTCGCTTCAGAACCAGGCTTAACGTTCTGCATATGAAGAAAATGCATGCTAGGCTATAGAATTGAATGAAGTGACGGTAGTGACCAATATTGTGAAGAATGTGAGCTTCTACGTCAAGAATGTGATGTAAACGCGAATCAGATGTTCAATAAAGTTTATTTAAGGAATGCCACATCTTGAATAGTTGACAAAATGAATAAAATCTGTGAAATCTGCGGTAAGCAATTACTTAATAATTTTACTTTAAAAAGACACAAATACCTCATGCATGGGATATCACAAAAGAGGAATGATACATCAGAGTCTGAACAAATGACAGATGATGATAGTAGTGAAGGCAGTAACAATGGAAATTCTTTAGATTCTGAAAGCAGCTCAAATGAGACTGTAATCGAAAGTGGTTGGACTAACCCGTTTTGGCGCTTTTTAGTAAAATACGTGCCTTCAGATTTTGAAGATTTTCCGAACAGTATACAAGACCTCCAAACCGAGCCATTTTACAGCAGTTTTGTTGATAAAATCCATATTCTCTATGATTTTTATGACTCACTCCTAGATGCTCTCAAATGAAAGCGAATTAAGGGAAGAAATAGAAAACGCTAATAATTTTCACCGGTATGAATTAAAATTTGGAAAAAAGGAAGCTAATGAGACAGCTTGGGCCAGTCGAAAATACATGTTTAAAAAATTGATTCGCAAAAATGCCGATCTATTTGAGGCTGAGCAGATGAAACGAGAAGACAATAATGAAGTTGTCACATCTCTTGAAGAGTCTAGCAGTGCTCTGCTAGACTATCCAAATCGGATAAAAATGCTTAGAATATAATCAGTACACTATTCTAAAGAATTTTTACCCGAAATTTGGTGCTTCGCGCCTACAAGGGCAGAGTTTCTACGTTTAAGCGTTTAACCCGTTTTATGATGTTTTATGCGTCGTACTAATGCGTTGTGTTGTAGAAATTTGTATTGAGCACTTGCTGTATGTTGTGCTGCCTGGCTAATTCTCTGTAAATTTTTATTTAGCTTGTTTTTTTATGATTTTGATTAATTAAGGTGTTGTATTATTGTTGTATAGCCTGATGTCCAAATTCGTTGCTTATTTTTATTTATTTATTTATTTATATTTATTTATTTATTTTTCAATTTTTTTCTGGAAAAAGAGTAGAAATTCATAAATTACTTTTCAACCGTACTCACTCACCCCACATGAGCTATAAATAAGATGAGAAAGAATAACATAAGTTTTGTCTCATAAGCTATAGAAATAAAATGAATAACAAGTTTTGTCTCATAAGCTATAGAACCTACATGACTCGAAGTTTGAAAAACATGCAAAAATAGAACAGCGTGCCAATGCTTCAACGTGCAGCGAGCTGATGATGTGAAATAAAATTAAAACAGTAGCATGGGGGAGGCTGCTACCTTTTTATGCAAATTAAAATTAATTGGTTTCGCCCGTCCTGGATAACCGACTGTGCATTGTTGGACGCTTCATGCCTTTGTGTAGTAGTATGACCCCATTGTAGACCGCTTAGCGCCTCATGGAGTCTCTATGCTTAAGCATGTGCTATGCTTAAGCACGGAGGCGCTGAAGGGTCAGGCTTTACTACTCACCAGTGTTCAATTAGAACGTCGAAAATTGCCGTTTTTCCAACATGCCATAATTACTATTTTTTGAAACAGAAAAATATTGCAACATGGCGCTGCTCAGCTATGGCGATATCTGCTTTTGCAGAGTGAGTGGTTCAGTTATCTAGCCCAATGTTTTTTCTTTGTTCGACGGGATGCTGCTTTTTTCTGCAGCCGCAGAATATACTTCGATTTTTGCGTTGCTTAGAAAAAGTCTGATTTTTAGCCGATCTTGCAGTTTTAGGCACAGGTAGGTTTTTTCTTTGATTTACTTACTTTCATTTTTTCTTTGTTTAGGAAATTTCTGAGTCTTAGCTAATTTTGTGACATTTGTAGATAGGAGCTTTTTCTAGTCCCTTCCTTTTACGTCCTTGATAATTCTTTGTTCCAAGTATATTCTGCCTTTTTTGTTCCATCGGAGCATTTTTTCATGCTAGTATATATATATATAATGTGTGTGTGTGTGTGTGTGTGTGTGTGTGTGTGTGTATACATATGTTTTGACAGCACTTCAATAGTTCGATAATTCGATTATCCAAAAAATTTTAAAGGTCAAATAAGTGTCGTATTAGTGACAGGACAAGAAACATTCTTTCGAGACGTTTCTCCAATCACCATCTATTTATGACAAAAGTAAAGGCATTTTGAAAGTATTATCGAGTCTACCAAATTCTGGGGACATTTTGAATCTTGGGGGAGGGGGGCGTTTAGAGCGTGGACCTCGTTCCCTTAGCTCACTGGTTCGGATTAATGCATTTGCATTGTATTGGTAATGGTGAAACTTAAATACCCTAACCTACATGGATACATAGTTACGTGAAACATACCAACGTAACAGAATTACATCAATGTTTGTTAGCAGATTCACAGCCATCTTTATACTCACCAGCTTCGAGTCCTTCTGTATTGCTTACATTCGTACATATTACATCGAGCAGCATCATTGATACTAAGAAAATGAAGCAGAAAAATACAGAAGGCATCTTGATAGCGGACAAATGGTGGTAAAAATCTCTATATTCTGCTATTTTCTCCCTATGTTCAATCCAGTGATATATATTTAAATAACGACATGTGAGCGAGGAAATCGTTTTTAATAGCTGAATAGATCGAGAAGCATAAAAACTGACTTGCATATGTATGACCTGCTTTTCAAGGAGGAAGTTAAAGCGACCATATAAAAATTACATATGCAAGCTCACAGCAAATAAATTTTTTTCACTTATCATGTCAGGATTTGTTTGCTCATGGTCACGTCGGATAACAATTCCCAATGTCCACCCTAAATATTACCTTCTTTCGCTCTTGTTTCATATGTTTTTCAGGTTTGTTGCCAACAAGAAGATTGCATCAATAGCTGGATGTACGGATCTCAAAAGCTGAAGTACCTACAAGCACATAAGGCGCTAGCAATGAATAAAAACTTTTCTCAAAATAATTTCGTTAGTACAGTTTCGTATTACAAAATTGGCAAAGAATGGAAACTTTAGCATATCGCAGCTAAATAAAATTTAGACTTCCACAAGAAATATCGATTTTATGCTAAGACGTCAAAAATTACCCTGATACGTAATTTTGTGTAAATTCATTTTTCACTCATCATTTATTTTTTGAAATTTTCAAAAATAATGTCGTAAATCATTTTTAAGAGACTCTGGCTAAAAATAACTGTAATTGAACTTCTACTAAATGCAGCATGAGTATTAAATTGGGAGAAGGAAAAGTCACTTACGCTTGTGAAGTTGTAAAAATCTGCTAAAAATTACACAAAGGCTAAAAACGCTAAAAATCGAAGTTTATTCTATGGCCTGAAGAAGGAAGTTGCACCTACGTCAAAAAAATAAACAATTTAAAAATATTAAATATAAAAAAATAAAAAATGAATTAAATAAATAAATAAATAAATAAAAATTTAAAAAAATAATTAAAAATGAAAAAAATAAAAAATTATTACCTGAAAAGATGCGATCTTTGATGAAAAACGACTTAATGTACAGTGTTATTTCACGATAAAACAAATATTTGTAATATTTTGAATAAGAAATCTGATATTGATGAGATACTATATCGGCATCACAACCACCTTTTCTGAGTCAGAGAACAGTGCTCTGTGAAGGCACATTTTTTCATAAAGCCGCGGAATATACATCGATTTTTTTGCATTTTCCAGCGGTAGTCTAATTTTTAGCAGATTCTTACAATTTGAAATACATAGGCAACTTTTCCCTAGTCCGCTCCATTTATGTCCTTCATGATGCTGAATTACAATTATCTTCGTCCTTTTTGCTCCATTAGTGTATTTTTCTTTGCTATACCCTACTTTTAATCAGCGAGATTTCAAGTCAGTAAGGACACACGTTAATGCCAAAATAATGAAAGAAGTTCAAGAACGTGGACTACAAGATTGTTCTTAAACGTCCGAATTATGTTCTTTAAACAAGACACTTGTACCTATAGTACGATGCTTTGAATCATTATAATTTTTCATCAAGTCGGGTACGTCAATAAATTTATGCAAATTGCTCCTGGTGAAATACCGCCACATGCTTTCTTTAAGCGTGCAATTAAAACGTTCAACCACACTAGTCTTCATTTCGCTTCTGGTCGTAAAAAATCGATAGATCCAGATTTTAGAAACTTTTGAAATTCTTTGTTTGTGATTCGGTCTGTGCGTTTGTTTGCAGCTTGTACGGTTTTCCATTAGATGAAGCAAAAATATCCTTGAAAGCCTCGATGGATATCATTAGAAGATTTGCTTTTTAGTGGTAAAGACCATGCATACTTTGAAAATATATCTATGCAGTTCCCTCCGTTTACCCTGTCCTATGCCGGAGGCATAATGAATCACTTTCGTGGCATTTTTTACTGTTCTACCTTATCCATGTGTCTAAAACTTTTTCTAGCCCCGTTTTGGCTTCGGTTGCATCGTTTTTGGTGGTTTAGCTCGGAGAGGAGTTATAGAGTAGTAAGAAAGAGGCATTTTTGGGCCTATATACAATGATATCACAAAAACTCAAGTTGGAAAAATGAAAAAAATTTAAAAAAACAAAAAAATAAAAAAAACAACAGAAATCTTCTTTTTCTTGTTTTTGCGTAATGTCCAACAGGCGCCTATTCTTATACTTTTTTATTTATACCTCTTTCAAAAATAATTTTCACAGAAAATTATATACATATACAGAAAAAGCATAAAAAATTTCACTAAATGAAAGTAATAGCTGTCAGAGAATGCTAATAAGCATAGCTTAATATGCACTAGGAGTTTATGCCATGATGGTGCACTTCGACTGAAAAAAGATAATGGCAATCGGAGGGTTAAGTAGATCTTTATATTTATCATTGTGCTTTGCTAGATATAGAACTTCTACTAAATCAGCTTGTTATTGCTCATCAATGCTACTTAAAAATATTTTATTGCGAGAATTTCACTTGAGTGCAGGTTTGTGTAAAGTGTAGTTGGGCTGCTTTTCTAAACACGTGTGTATAGTTGATTGACACGAGTATGTCAACTTTGCGGGTCATAATACAGTTTTTTTAGTATGTATCTCCATTTTTACCTTATCTACCTTATTTTTTCTATCTTATCTTATTTTATCTACATACATATCTAATTTTGCCCCAGAAAATTTCCCATTTTACATTCTGAAGGAAGTATACACGTCCTAACCATTGGTGGGTGGCACTAAAATTCTGGGAAGGGGTGGGGTGTGCAACATTTTTCAAAGGTCCAAAAATGGCCTTAAAAATGGTGGTACGGCGAAAAAACACAATTTTTTAATGTTTTTCATCGAGCACAATCCATTGGCCACAAAAAATTGCGAAAAAAAACAGAAAAAATTTCAAAATTTGAATTTTGAGGGGGTGGTATTTTGGTTTCTATGGGGGGTGGGTGGTATTTTGGTTTCTCGGAGGGGTGTACATGCCCCCTCATCTACCATGCTAGGTGTGGTCCTAACTATATTTGGGCTGCAAGAAAATTCTGGGGGTTGAAATCGTCGGAAATCGACAAAAACGTTACTAAACTTAAAATTCTGTGGGTCTACAGTAATTCGCGCGAGGTTTTAAACTTATAAAGAGGGTGTGCAACCCCCAAACCCCCACCCCACGGCCACGTGTGATCCCGACCTACCTCTCACGAGTATGTCCGCTCCTATCTTGAGCCGCTCTTTTGCTTTCAATGTGCAATATTTTCTATAATAATAGGAAGGCATCAATACGTAAAAAATGAGAAAGTAAAAAACAAACAAATAAACAAATGAATAAACAAAGTAATAAACAGAATTAAAATATTAATAATAATAATAATAATAATAAGTTAATAAATAGATAAAAAGAAGACAGAGACGTATGTGCAGCATGCTATCAGTACGAAAACAACGAAAAAAAGAAATTTACTTGACCTATCATTTCCAGAAATTCTATCCACCGACCTGACCGAACCGAGCAATACTGCTAGCACAAAAATTCTCGTCGTCACATCGATTTCCGCCAGTTGTCCGTATGCTACTGCTTACGTCGTACTCAGGGGCAGATTATAGGGGGAAGGGCGGGGGCGGCCGCCCTCCCATTGGTCAAAAATATTTGGCGAGATAAAAATTGAATATGTAATTTGCAATGAAATTTGATCGTCAGTGATCATAATTTTTCAAATTTTTTTTGCGCTGCGACGGACTATGCCGATTAATAACATTCATCTACTTTCTTGGCGACCTAGAAGCCATTATCGCTCATTGATTAGGTTTCAAAACAATTTCAACAGCTGTAAAAGCTATTCTAGCGCAGTTTTCTTCTATTTCGAACAGAATTTTTCGACCTTTCGCGTCAAAACAGAAAATCAAGCTTTTAAACGTCTATCCGCCTAAATTTCACAAATTTTCTATCGCCTCGCACCAGATTTTCGTAAAAGCCTAAGAACTTTAATTGATTTTTCCGCACAAAATTGTCAAAAATTTCAGAAGTTCTAAAAAAATTGCGTCAAAAGTGATTTTAAGTAAAATTATACAACGTAAAACGCTATTTCGCGCGTGTAGGACAAGGTTTATGACTTATTTTTGACTGTTTTTGTAAAAGTTTGGATACCATCCCCCTTAGGAATATTCCAGATCCGCCACTGATCTTACTACGCATCTTTTTATTTCTTTTGTACTAATAGCATGTTTTACTTCCTTATTATTTGTTTATTCCCTTTTATTTATTTTTATTTATTTATATATGTATTTATTGATTTTTTTATTTATTTTCCCATTTTTTCTCTAAAAATCTTTTTTTGGACCTTTTTTCATATCGATGACTTCAGATTATACAAAGGATAATGATTTGAGTATTTTATTAAATTCATGAAAAATTAGCAAAATTAATTTTTTTTGTAATGCTATAATTTTCGATCGTCAATTTATTGCTCTGCTAAATAATAAAGTGATACTTGTAAATAAATAAAATAGCCACATTTTTATTATTGATTTCTTAGCACTACTCTGCTTTTGATGCAATTTTGACACGTTCGTGACTAATTTGAAAATAACTAATAATATATCTATTTTAAGTTTATATGATCATTAAAACGAACTTTTTTAGTAATACTATAATTTAAAGCTTCAAATAAATATCTATGCTTACTATAGTATTTCTATTTTATTTGTAGCACTAGTTTATTCTGGTGTAATTTTGACTGTTGGTTTTATTGTTTTTATGCTTTACTCATTAATTTTACGCATTAGCAATCTACATATTAGGGAAATAGTCGATACAATAGAGTCCGTGTAATTATAATATAAGTTTTTGAAACTCAACATAATCAAGTATTTTATTTAGTAATGAGTGATGAAAATTTGTTTTTCAAGGTTGTGATGCGCTGGAGCCTTCGGTGGCTGAATTGGATCCTCGTAAATTGATAAATCAAATCGGAAATCCAGGACAGTCGGCATCTATAAAAATATATGCTCTAAAGTTTTTCATTGTACATAGGTAGTACTCATTATTTTAATAATTTTCAAGGAAAAAACGCTCGAAAATTTAAATGATCAAAAAATTATTAGATTTAAGGGGCCATCGGTGCTGATCATATTGCACAAGAATGGTGGCAGTGATGGTGGCAATAGTGGCAGGCAGTGATAGTGGCGAGGGTGGCGGTGAGGTTGGCGAAGATGGGGTGTCCTACATGTTGGAGATGGTGGTGTTGGTGAGGGTTGCGAAAATGGTTGCGGCCTAAGATTTGAGCAGGTTATGATAAAATTACACGTGCTTTTGAATTATCCAATGAGATTAAAATCGTGGTGGCGAAATAGGCGGTGATGGCAAGGAGCCAGTGTTGGTTGTTATTGACGTAAACAAATTTTGACTTATTATTCTATTGATTTTGATAGCAATCAAAATATACGAATTTGTCATCTGAAGATCTTGTACATTTGGTTAGTCACAAAATTACTTTTTACTCTAAAAAATGCGCCTAAATCGACAAAAAAATTTTATTTATAGCTGGCTTTGTACGATAAATTAGTAAGTAAATTAAATCTACATGGCTTATTGATAAAAGAGACTTGCTGTGTTTTTGTTGTTAGCAAGCGGTTCTGGCACTAATGGTTAGATAAAATATGCATTCATGTTATGAAAAACGCTTTACTTATTCTTTATATTTTGCAGATGGCAGCAACTAATTCGTTAGTAAGAAAAGTACTTTGCTTTATTTAATTTTAAGTGTGGAATTATTACTAAAATTATGCTTTTAGGACGAATCATTCAGATTGTTAGTAATGTTTTTGTTTTTAAAATAGTCATTTTATTATAGTTCACGCCGTTTTCATTGTACAATGAATAATTTTGAAGTTTTTGAACTTTTCTGAATAAACTAAAAGAATTCAGAACATGAGGCAGTTTTTAGAGCATAGCATACTATAGACAGAAGCTAGCACACCTTTTTTATGTAAAATAATTTCATTTTAAAATTATTTACGTAAAGCACCTTTTTTATTGAAATCCATCAAGTAACAGTTCTCAAGTTAGTCTCAAAAATAGCCATTTCGCTGAATAATGGCGTGAGTTGTCAACAATGGTATTTCTAATATTTTCAATTATGTTTTTTCATGACGGTGAAGGAGGAGACAGCAGGAGCCAAAGGGCGGCGGCGGCGAGTACTTTAGATGTCAATGGTGCCCGCGAATCAGATTGTTTAGATTGGCATATAACTAGTCAGTTTTCATAATAACAGGTATATTTAGCACTAAATAAAGTACCCACATATAGAGTGCAAATCATGCTAAGCATTAGGTGGGTCTTAGGATATACTCAAAAACTGGAAACTGACGGAAGCAAACATTGTTTCAATAAACGACCCTAGATTTTTGCTGGTTTTTCAGCAAAGTTGGCAACACTGATAAGTACTAACAAAACTACTTCCTTAATATCTTGTCTCTTTCGCACAATTTCGTCCTCAGTCATAGAATGTTTTTTGAAGCAAAATGATGGTGTAAAGTAAATGTGTATCAATTCAATACAATTGCAGAGAATGCTGGTTTCATGTAAAAATAATTAAGTTAAAGACTGAAAATTATATAAACTTGATGGTACCTATATAATATTTTAATTTAATAATCATTAACAATATAGTCAAACAAAGTTAATTATTTAAACAACTATGACTAAAGCAATAGTAGGCGGGCAGGTATGTACATATTCAAGAATATAATTACGAGTAAAGTTGATAATTTTAACATATAGCACTTGAAAATTATATCTTCCCTTGCTTCATAATCAACTGCAACTTAATTAACAACTAGCAAATGGGGCGCTTCGCTGCCCCATCTGCTAGAGTGTTTGTAAACAAATAATACCTTAACCAGTAATTAGTATAAAAATTGAATGACTCTGCAATGGATCGCTGAGTGGTTTTTATATTTTTTATATCTAGCTGAGCTTTCCGGCGTTGCCCTGGCTGAACTTTGGCCTGACAGCTGTATGGGATTGAGATGACTCTTGTACTTTTTTATTTTTCGGGACTTTTGATGTTTTTGGGATATTTCTAAAAAAATTGTTGGTAAAAACATATTGTATTTTTTAAGTTTTTTAAAACTGTCTTTTGTCAACCATTTCTTTGATTAAATCCATATTTCTGACGTTATAGAGTGGTTCTGGGAATTCTTTATCCTAAATCATATTTTTGATGTTCTGGTATGTTCTGGAAATTATACCATTAGATGGTTTGGGATAATTGAAAATTTTGTTTGATCATAACCATACTTTTAACGTTTTGGAATATTAAAAAAACATTTTTGGTCCAAAACCATACTTTTGATGTTTTTGAGGTTTAAAATTTTTTTTTGGTCAAAACCATATTTTTGATGTTTTGGGGTGTTTAAAAATTTTGTTTGGTCAAAACCATTTATTTGATGTTTTGGGATGTTTGAAGATTTTTTTGGTGCAAACTATATTTTTGATGTTTTGGGACACCAATCTTACAGCACAGGATATGTATAGCGCTGGGTATGATATATCACGTCCTATCTTGTAGCATGGGGTATGTTATATCACGTCCTATCCTGTAACACTAGGTATGTTATATCACGTCCTATCTTATAGCATGGGGCATGTTATATTACGTCCCATTGTATAGCATGGGGTATGTTACATCACGTCCTATTGTATAGCATTGAGTATGTTGTATCACGTCCTATCTTATAGCGTCGGGTTCAACTTTGTACAATGTTCAACTTTGCCCTCATAGTAAACAAATGCAAAAAGTTGCATATTAAATTAGCCGCTAGCAGCAAAAACATTTGGATTTGTAATTTCGAAAGCCGCATGTTTGCTGCTTTCTTTCGAAAGCCGCATGTTTGCTGCTTTCGGTTGCTTCGCATTAAATTTCATGTGCGCTGGTTTACAAAGTCTAAAATTTTGACTTGGTGCAAGCTCTTTATCAGTGATTAATCATGTTTCTAAGTACCCGTACGTGATTTCCTTTCAGCCCGTCTCATACATGTTTTATGATTCCAGATCGTATATTTAAAGTAGCGAATATGGAATCAGCGGTCCCAGAAACCCCAGGGGCCAAATTTAGGAAGCAACAGTCAATCTGTGCTTCTGCAAAAAGACAAAAACCTAAATTGTACGCTATGCATAGGGTACCTTTGGGCTCCCGTATCTCAGAAACCAATCCGTAAATTTTCTTTAAATTCTACAGTAAGATCAATCATAAGATATCCAAGAATTGCTTAAAACTTTAAAAAAATTTATTCGCTGCGATTTGAGATATTTGATAAAATACACTTGTAAATCACGTTTTTCTTAAAACCTTACATCAGTTTACACTGTAGTGTAAAGTGGTTTACACCAGTCGATAGCGCATAAAAAGTTGATCTGGGGTGGCTTTAAAATTATAGCCTGCGGCAATTGCATAAGCGGCTAGAGCTACCAAAACCTTTTACATAAATCCGTAGTTTCCGGGTTTCAGGAAACCGATCGAGCCACTTTAATCAAAACATTGTAATTAGCGCCCGAGAATACCAATTGAGTGAAAATGTGAGTATCACAAAATTATCCAGTAAAAACTTTTTTGCCTCACAGACACACACACACACACAACTCTAAATTAATATTATAGATACCTACTTACCTATGTACTTCAATTATGAGGTAAATTAATTTAATCAAAATTCAAGATCTTATCATATACTTTATCTTTCAAGCGATTTATGATCAAATCAATGACCACATCAATATTCGCAGAAGAGCATGCAGTCAAATCAATTATTGATGGCGATTCAAGTAGTGAATGTTTTATAAGCAACAAAAAAATACTGAAGGGCAAAATTACAAATACTTTTCAATTCATACGATTGCTCGCAATCTCGGATAACGTTGAATGTAATTCATAGTTTTCTCTCTTTAGCTCCTCAGAATATATCGCCAGCAAGTCAATGCAATCTTCAAAATATGTTAATAGTTAGTTTCATAATTTATTAAATGTTGATCTTACCTTGTATTTTCTGTATAGCATTCCTTATGCTTTGCCGCTCAGTATGCTAAGCTTCCAATTGGGTCGATTAGATATCTTTTGTTTTCATTTTTTAATATAAGCACCTGATCATTCTCGATTTTTGAATTTTCAACCACTGCCCAAGTATGAAAATGAATTTAATAAATCAATGGTCCAGGATACTTGGGCTCTTGCTCGCTTTATGCACAAACATTCAATAATATTGAGAGATGTAAGCGTACGTGGGCAGCAAGAAAATTCTGGGGGTGCATGATTTTTTGAAGGTCAAAAAATTGCTTTAAAATGGTGGTATGGCGATGAAAACACCATTTTTCGACGTTTCTCATCAAACAACCATTGACATCAAAAGAATTGCGAAAAAACCGGAAAAAATTTTCAAAAATTGAATTCTGGGGGGAGTATTTTGGTTTCTGGGGGAGTATTTTGGTTTCAGGGGTGGGGGGTGCATACCCCCTAAACCCCCACGCCCAGGTGTGGGTGTAAGTATAGTGGCTGTTGGCGAGTGGGTAATTGCAGTATGTACAGGTATCTAAACGGACAGCATGCCACCCGAGGAGATACCTAACACAAAAATAACTACCTAAACAACAACAGACAATAGGTACCTACGCGGCTTATTTAAGTACCTGGCTAACCTTAGCGCTGGTCAGGTTGCTACGGCGATTCGCATTTATTCCGCCGCTTGACCCTGAATTTACTTACGACCCAAAAACTCCTCGAGCCTAGATTTGTCCGTACTTAGGAGATTTAGGCAGCTACGCCCAAGATACCTAAGGCAGCAGTTAATTAAATAAGCCCAGAATTATCCCTAGGTCATTTGACCTATTTTTGACAAAAATAATAGTTATCGCGAAAGGGTTTGAAACTTGTTTTCGCACCAGATTACCTATAACGAAAATAATTACGTTTCTGGAAGCACAATGAACAATGAATACAGCAACGCAGAGCTCTCAACCGGGTAGTCATCTTACATAAAAATTATGAAATAATTTTTATGATTGATTTCTGGGGGTATTTCAACTTCTGGGGGTGCACCCCCAAACCTCCCCCACGTCCATGTGTGGCCTGCAGTATAATACACTTCTAGCAGCTAATTTGCGAAATTTATATTCACAGAGTACAATAAAAACGTCGTTCGAAGAGACAAAGAATAAAACAGCTGTACAAGTTAAATGCAGCTACACGGAAGAAAGTCACGGCCAGAGAATAATAAGAATTTAAGGGGTCGTGTAACAGAAACGAAATTATGCTTATGACAATAATTTTAACCAATAAGAATTGGATAGACGGTGTCTATTTACAGTATTGATTTTTTCCGATCTTAAGACAGGCTTACCCGGATTGACGGTCATGTCGCCTATGTTTTACATATATGATAAGAAAAGGGGACGTATATTAAATCCACCGGATAGCTCACGCTGCATAACTCTCGGGGTACGACGTGACTTGCTAGTAAGACCAATCAGCGCTGAGTGGCTAAATCGCCACCGCGCTTTGTACGGTCGGAGTCGCGGTCTGATGGCGAAAGATCCGCCTTTCTTCAGCAGAGCGACAAATTCGCAACTCGGCGAATATTGGGCCAAAATTGAAGCGGTAAAAAACGTTTTGCTTCGTAACGCGAAACGCGTGTAGATACACCATCTACAGAGGTAATATAACATCAGCCTCACAGGTTCAACTTCTAAGTAGGTATCCATTCTAAATTGTGTAGCTGCTACATATAGAGCATTCATTTTTCTACGAAGTAAAAAAATTTCGCGTAACATGAATTAAAATTGACCAAAAAAAATTTCAATGTTTTGCTGCTCGGGCGTAACACTTGGCCAATTTTCATAAAATTCTGTGATATACAATCTAGACCGAGTAACTATAGTCTGTTTCACATAACTTCGGTCATAAATTTAAAAACTTATTCGACAATAAGCTGACAGATTGCGATTATAGCATTGATCTGTTTATATAATTATCGTAACCCTCGGCTTACTGTCATTGAAAATTCTTAGAATTTATGCGCGAACTTATGTAAAGCAGACTATAGTATACAAATTGGTAATCGCTCACAGTCTATTTTTTCCAGTGCATGGGATCACTCTTAAAACTAATTTTCTTATTAACATCAATTTTTTTCTTGCTCGGCGTAGTCGATACCGAATTTTTTAGCGGCTCGACCGTTGAGAGATGAACAAATCGGGTCAAATTCCCTGCACTAGGTTAAAGAATAAACTATATACTATTGCAGTGAGCTGATCATGACCGATGTTAGCGATCATTCTGTAGCAGGAAAATGCAAATGCACTTCCTGCGACCTGCAAGTTGTTTATGGTCAACAGAAGTTCCTCGAAACAAAGTCATTTTCGAAATTTCATGTATAAGGTCCATGAATATCACTTATATATAGGTATCTTAAATTTACTATAAAAAGCATGTTAGGCCTTTGCGCTAAGTATGACGATTATTGTTTTACTGTAAGTTATAATCAAACGAGAATGCCGCCCAGGGTTGCCAGGTGCAGGAGAATTCTCCTGAATTCAGGAGAGGAGAAGTTGTAAACATGCAGTAGAATTCAGTGGAATCCTTAAAATCTAGGAGAATTCAGGAGAATTTTCAAAACTTAAACAGCAAGTTATAATGATTACCATGCATTAACCTTCTTACTGTACTTACTGTAGTTAGTTGTATATAATTTTATACTTAGAGGGAGATCTTTCACATTAAAAATTTATTTCGTTCATAGTTAAGACTAGTGATCGACCGGGGCGACTTTTTTGGCCGGGGCGGTACCGGGGCTGGAAAAATCCGGCGGCCCGGGCTGGCTCGGGAGTCAGACAAGCAAAATATTATTGCATGACACATACTTGGGGTGGGCATAGGAAAAGAAAAATGAGCGACTGTCCATTCAGTAGTAAATGGCCAGCGCAAAGTTAGGTGCGCCTTTTCATATCAAGTTTTATCACTATTTATGTCACAAGAAACAAATTTAGTTCAGTGTTTCATTGTCTGAATCATCAATAAAGTCATGTCACTACTATTAGCACACTCTATATCATTTGAATCTTCACGGCACTGATTATTGGCCAATGTTGGCCTCGAATTTTTCGTTAAAGGCCAATATTGGCCAATGCTACGTGCATTAGGAACCAATTTTTTGCAAGATTTAAAATTCTTAAAAAGCTATAAATCCGTGGGTTTCGAACCCCGTAACTTTCGCGTTGGTAAACTCACGCACGCACACTGCGCCACAGCGAAATTGTGATCAATGTTCTGAAGAATGATACTAATGCTATCTGTTATATACAGTACCTATGTATACGCAGTTGCTATTTTTTGTTTGAAAGAGATTGCTTATGCTATCTTTTATGCCTAAGTAGTTTGAATTGTATGGTAGGTATTTCTAATTGTCGTTGGTTTGCCTTACGTATTGCAAAATCCTACATATGTACCTACATAAATACATATGTACGTACATGTGTGCATAAATATTATAATGCCAGGTCAGCATACGTGGGCAGCAAGAAAATTCCGGGGGGGTTCAAGATTTTTTGAAGGTCAAAAAATGGCCAAAAATGGTGGTATGGCGATAAAACACCATTTTTCGACGTTTCTCATCAAGCACTATCCATTGAAATCAAAAAATTTCGAAAAAAACGAAAAAAATTTTCAAAAATTGAATTCTGGGGGGTTATTTTGATTTCTGGGGAGTATTTTGGTTTCTGGGGGGTGTATACCCCCCAAACCCCACGCCCAGGTGTGCATGTCAGTATGCGATTTCAAATAGCTAGGTAGCAGGACAATAGGTTTAGTCTGTTTCATTTATTCGAGAGCTTTTTAGTCAATTTTTTAAGAGCTACAGTAAGCGAAACAAGACGATTTACTGTAATTGGGCAAATCAGCTCAGTGAGGGCGAGTGGCTGGAATTCTTCCATTTTAAATGCACTAATCCGTCCATATAAATTTAATTTAGGCATTTAATCAACGCTTGGACATGCTACAGTAAGTGCGCTGAATAAAATGCTGTCGGCTGGAATCGAACCCGGGCTGCCTCGACGACAAGCGGACGTTCTACCACTGAGCCATGCGGAAGTTCGCGGCGTTTCTTAGCATCTTAGTCTATTGTGTTTAAAATGTTAACTTAGGATTAGCTGAATACGTGATTTTATCTGTAAGTTGATTGATCTGCTGGAAGACGAGAATTAACTATGCCGCTAAAAATGTAATTGCAAAACCCTTCTTTGCTACGTAGCTACAGTGAGATCTAGCGACCTACAGTAAATAAGAAAAATAGGATTACTGTAGCCGTCGAAATCATTCACTGAAAAAGCTCTTGGATAAATGAAACAGACTATACGTATAAAGGTACCTACGCAACTATAGTGTGTTTCACTTGATCGAGGGTTTTTTGAAAAGTTTAAAATGGCTACAAAAGTGTTTTATACTAATGCGACAGCAAATAGGTATATTCTATAGAATATCAAATTGCATTATGATCTTTGATACCGCTAAGGGGCAAGACTGCATCATATAAGGTATATACTTATAGGTCACTTTAGTGGCTTGGTTTATGCGTACTAAATTCAGCGAAAAAGCTTTCCAATAAACGAAACAGACTATACCTAATTCTGGTCATACAGATTTGGCGTGTAATATCTTACGCTTTACAGTAGGTTGAAACTCTCTTGAACATTTACTTGAATGTAAATATGTGGTATTTTTCCAGCAGGTTCTAATTTTTCTACATAAAATGTTTATCATTATATACTGTATTTTTAATAATATTGGCCCCTAATGCACGCGTTATTGGCCAATATTGTGCTAACGAAAAATTCGGGGCCAACATTGGCCAATAATCAGTGCCAATCTTTGCTACTGCTACTGCTGCTGTAGCGATTAGATGCAATAGGTATTGTATGTAATAAATGAGACATCACACATTCCCATAAGGGGGAGGGTATAACCCCCTCAGGGTCCAAGACACAAGTCACCGTCAGACGATTTTTGGTGAAAACCTTTTGAATTTTTTGAACTTAATTTTTTAGTATGGCAAAAGTGTACCTATCTATTATAATTTCACGAAGTGGTACATTATTTTAGAATGTGAGCTAGAGTAAATTGAGAAACTATCACAATAAAGCATGCATGTAATCGCTTAAAATTTTATGAGGGTCCCTCAGTATACATGTAACGGCTGGAAATCTAGGATAGGGGTCCCTCGCTATTTTTACGAGGGGGTTAGCGACTAAATCAAAAATGGTAAAAACACATAAAAATAGCAAAAAAAGCGCAGGTTTTTGCCAAAAAATGGGGAGGGTGATTAAATATTTTCTGACTTTCAAGGAAGTTCAGGGCTTCAAAGCGTCGATGGGGGTGGCCCAAACCCCTGTAACTTGTATATTTCTCGGCCATTTTCAGGGAAGGGGTACGCGGCTCAATTTTGCAGCCGCTTACCCCCTGAAAATCTTTAAAATGGTAGAATTTGCAATAAGGAATTCTACACCTTTTTACAGTTTTCTCCAAAAATCTTTGTACATGTACAAAGATGAGTCCTGAAACGTCTTTTGTACATCAGCAAAAATCTTCGCCAAATACAAAAAAATTGTGGTTCTAAATGTGATAATTCGGCCTGAATTTAGTTGATAATATTAGTTTGGCGCGAAGTGCCGAAATTTTTATGAGCTTTTGATGGAATTCACACATAAAACTCGACTGAGAAAGCTAAAACAACATTGTATTACAAAATCAGAAATATTACAAAAATTGTAATATGCAAATTAAATCTTGTAATAAGCAACAACTGCGCTTAGAATGGAAAAATGGAAAAATGTCAAATATTCAGAAACCCAAAAGTTAGCCAAAATACACTACTGAAGGCCAAATATGTTCTACCACATCAGAAATCGTTGCACTGTAAAATTTGCATGTACAAAACAGTGTTTTTTTGTATCTGCCAAAGATTTTTCCTGATGTACAAAGACTTCAGGACAATCTTTGTACATGTACAAAGATTTTTAAGAAGATAAAAACTGTAAAAAGGTGGTAAATTCGAAAAAATTTTTGGCGCTTTGCTCCGATTTGAAGCTTGTCTGTCCTATATATCTTTAAAAGGGCAGAATTTGTACAGTCGAACTTCGATAATGTGTACACGGGATAATGCGTTTTCTCTTGCATAATGAGTACAGTATTGCTAGGTCCGGACCGAAAGGCCATGTAAAACATAAGGCAATAGCATGGGATAATGCGTACTCGGTTAATGCGTAATGCGTACAGCCGATTTCATCCATGGGCCCATGCCTGCATGTTAAACTACCTGGCTTAATGCATACAACATGTATTTTTTCACCTCAGATAATGCGATCAGCTCGAAATGTTTGCGTCTCTTTGCTATCTTTGATGTGCATCATTTTAAATTTTGATACATTCTCTTTTTTCTACTAAAGTTCCTTGTTTATACGAGTACTTTGGTCGAATTGACTTATGCGTTGTGCGAGCCTGTTTTCTCAAATGTGTATAATTTTTAGTCTGGATCTTTATCTTTTCTTTGAAAAGCTTAGAATTCTAAAGTTTTAGGGGAATTAAGCCTTAAACGAATTCTTCTTTTGATTGGTCATAGCGTTTTCAAAAAACGAAGTTTTCTCTGGGGATAAATTAAAAAATGTTGACAAATCACCACAAGTTCTGTGGTTATGCGAAAACTTTAGGCACATCGAGATGAGTGTTGCGCCTAATTGTTTTTAAAATGTGCATAATATTTAGTTTCGTGACCTGGACGATCTAGGAGAAACAGAAACAGTTCCGACTTCCGAGCTATCAGGATTTAAAACTGAGTATATCAAACATACGAATTTAATGGCACAGGACAATTGTGACACAAAGTTGTTCAGCGAAATGAATGATATCGAAAATTTTTGTGACTTTAAGCATGAAAATATGTTAAAGCCGACTTGTATTGCTATCTTTTTCCAAAAAAATGATTTTATCGCATAATAGTGTATTCTTTGTTAAAAATCCGAGGTATTCGGATAATGCGTGCACTCGGATAATGCATACAGAAGGGCTTGGTCCCTTGGGTGTAAGCATTAAGCAAGTTCGACTGTATTTAGAATGGAAAAATGTCAAATTTTTAGGCGCTTTGTGCTGTTTTGAGACAATTTTAGTAATTTTTGGCGTTAGAAACCCAGAAATTAGCTAAAATATACAATCAAAAAGTCAGAAGACCCTGTTTTACCACACTAAAATCGCTACTGTACCATATTATAGTAAGCAAAAATGTTTGAAAATATATTTATATAATATAGCTACCAAAAATTTGTTAGCTCATACAAAGACCTTTCTGGAGATCTTTGTACCAGCACAAGAGGCTTGTACAACAAAATAGAGTCGGCTAATAATAGTCCACCACTTAATTTTCTGGTCCTCCAATTTGGGATTTCATCCCCCTCAACATTGGACCTTAGGAATATCTGAGACATATTAAGTTTATCGGATCGGACGCAATTCTGTTGCGTAGTTTACATTCGCCTATAATTAACCTCCATCCTAATAACTATTACAAAAGAAACGCTTTTAAAGCCCGTGGTTCCCATTCAATTGAATGTAAAAGTGTTTTTTGTAAAAATAGTTTGTCGAAAACGCACAATTTCCAACTAGAAATAGAACGTATTTGTCAACTCTAAATCTTTTAGCCATGGGTATGAATGAATGAGTTAAAAGTAGCATTTTGTTTAAATAAGTTAAGTGGAGGAATCAAAAATATGCAGATTTTCCTGAACATTTCTTCAGTAGAGGATTAAGTAAGTATACATATGGTCTAATCAGTACAGTTCTCAAAATTAATACTTGCTCATTGATAAATAAGTGCCAGTATCACAGCCTGTATCAAAATACAAATTACACTAAATTTTTCCCCGGCCCCGGCCATTTTTTGACCTTGCCCCGGCCGGGGCGGGATGCTCCAAAATGGCCGGGGATTGCAGAACCGGGGCCGAGCCCTGGTCGATCACTAGTTAAGACCACCGGTTTTTTTCCACTTTTTGATCTATTTGTCAACCAAAATTTTGGGAGATGGAAAAATTTTTGGGCTTGGTTGGCATTTGTGGAAAATTTTTGTAATGTTAGAAATGTGTTTTAGAGAGTTAAAACTTCAAAAATTTTTCGGCACTCCGCGTCAAATTGATTTAATTCTTACTTATTATTAATCTTTAAGCCGCGTCGGCGCTCAAGTGCAGCATTTTTATTGACAATCTGGTCTAGAACTTTACTACGATTGAAAATCCTTATCTTCTGCACGGATTCAGTTAGTTTTTGTAATGCAAAAATGCGTTTTGGAGAAGTTGAAACTACAAAAAATTTTTGGCGCTCCGCGCCGAATTGAGTTAATTCTTACTTGCTATTGATGTTTAAGCCGTGCGGCGCCAATTGTAGCATTTTTATCGATAATCTGGTCCTAGAACTCCACTACGATTGAAAATCCTTACCTTCTGCACAGTTTTTGTAATGCAAAAATGATTTAGAGAGCTAAAATTTCAAAATTTTTCTGGCGCTTCGCGCCATTTGATAAATTAAAGTTCTAATTGTCAAAAACGACTTCAGAATTGGCTAAAATGCTTTACTGAAGGAAGGACATTCAAGTTTCAACATAAATAACGTATACTGATCGTGATATTTCTTGCAGAGCGTGAAATTTTTAAACAAAAAGTGCATCAAACACCGCTATTGAATGTGTACATAAAACGTGGAAAAAAGAGTTGGAAAAAGTGGAAAAAATTTTTGGGTTTGGTCTATAATGTCAACCAGTTCGCTGGAAAAAAAAACGGTGGTTGAGACCTAAGTGTTAAGTTATAACTATATCGAAATAAGTTTCGTGCTTCCGTAGTAAATCATTCATTCATTCATTCATTCATTCACTTAATATCACGAAGTGCAGAAATACATAGCTTTACACACCGTCTAATTGTTTTCATCAGTTTCATAGACGTTTGCAAAGCGCCTATCAACATTTTTTTTGATATATTTCAAAACGTAAGGATTTGCTTGCTACTGAAGTACATACAATTAGTAATAAAGTATTATTTATTTTTCAAAAGACATTGCAAACAGGCCTCTTTTCAGAAATTTTTGATGATGTAAGTGCGACTGAAAATTGGCGATCACTGTTTTAAGCACATAAACTGTTTTTTCGAATAATGTGTATTGTAAACAATGCGACCTCTTTAGCTTAGGCCCTTGAGCAGTATATCCTGATGAAGATCAGGAATCTGTTATTGAATGTTTGTCAGCTGTTGATGTTGAATAAAATGTTATACTTTGTGGTGCAGCATTAGTCTTCCATTATTTTTGCATTTGCCTGTATAATGCAGATATACTCCATAGAGCTTTTTGTGAGAGAATTAATGTTCATTATTTAGCCTTGAGTGTCCTTAGGATTAATAGGCAAGAGATCAGAATAAAATAGTTGGGTGAACCAAGGTAAATTGGCCTGATCATGCTTGATATGCATGTGTACATACAATTGTAGATCTGCTGTACAACCTTTCCTGCAAAATATGAGCCAGGAGAATTTTCAGGAGAATCAAAATATTTTCAGAATTGCAGGAGAATTTTTCCCAATTTTACCTTTGTGCAGGAGAATCTGAATTTTGGGACCTGGCAACACTGATGCCGCCAGACCAGTTTTTCACATCGTCCCACTATTATTTTAAGCAATAAGAAAATTAATTTTTTTCGTTATTGACAGAAAAATGTTTGTGCGTGAAGCCAGTGATCGGACCGAGGCCTCGGCCTCGGCCTCGGCAAGCCTCGGCGTTTTTTGGAGCCTCGGCCTCGGCGCCGAGGGCGAAGCTGAAAAGTGCCGAGGCGCCGAGGGTTAAAATCAAATTTGAATAAGTTTAATATGTCCGTTGAATATTAACTATTTAGAATGCATCTGCAGTACAAAGGCTATTTTTTACCTATAGACTTTTCTTGTGGTTTTAGTCGCGTACCCAGTTACACAAAGTTACATACAGCAAAGTGCCAATTTATTATTCATGTGATGACTAAGTTTTAATTCTCATGCTTGCTACATGGATCGGAAACACACATTCCCGAAGGGAGGGGTGAGGGAGGTTTATTACCCCCTCTCAGGGTACAAGACTCAAGTCACTGTCAGACGATTTTTGTTGAAAAGCTTTTGAATATTTTTGAACCTAATTTTTACTATGGCAAAAGTGCAGCCAACTATTAGAATTTCCCGAAGTGATACAGTATTTTTGAATGTAAGCAAGAGTAAATGGACAAATTGTCACTATAAAACATGCATGTAACAGCTCAAAATTTTCGGGAGGGGCTCCTCGGCATACATGTAACGGCTAGAAATTTCGGGTGGGGGATTAGCGACTCTAATTCTATGTCAAAAATGGCAAAAGCACCTAAAATAGCCAACAAAGCGCAAATTTTCGCCAAAAATGGGGAGGGTGGGTCAAAATTTTCTGACGTCGGAGGGAAGGGTTAGGGGGAGACGTCCAACCCTAGGTGGGTGGGGAATTCCCCAAAGCCCTTCCTGTTACACGTATGGTTTTCGGCCATTTTTATGGGAGAGGGCGTAAATGATTACGAATTTTCGGCCGAAAATCGCAAAAACGCAGCTAAAAATGGCCAATAAAAGCAGGTTTTGCCAAAAATCAATTTCGGCTCGTGCATTTTTGGAGCCATTTTTATACAATGTTAAAATACTTTCTTGGACAAAGTGATATTAATTATATCGTTTTTCAGTATTTTTTAGGAAATTTCAAAAAATTTTCGGCGCTTCGCGCAAAATATCGCTAATATGCTGTATTTAGATTGAAGCAGAGGCATTAAACACTCAAAAATCAATTTTTGTGTAATCTAGGCATCTTTATGCAGATTTAAATATCTTTTGTATCCATTTCTACTGTTTTTAAAAATTTTATGCAAAACAAGTACTATTTAATAACTCAGCACATTTAGCCGTTCAAAGATAAAATTGACTAATTTATCCTGATGTTGCATTGGATTTCTAAGCACAGTAGTGCTTATTACAAGATTTAATTGGCATATTATATACAATATCTGTAATATTTCTGATTTTGTAGTACAAGTTGTTTTATGTGTAAATTTCATCAAAAGCTCATAAAAATTTCGGCGCTTCGCGCCAAATAATCTTATGAACTATATCCAGGCCGAATTATCACATTTAGGACCACGGTTTTTTGTATTCGGCAAAGATTTTTCATAATGTACAGAGACTTTTCAGGACTGTCTTTGTACATGCACAAAGATTTTTGGAAAGACAAAAACTGTAAAAAGGTGTAAAATTCCCGAAAATTTTCGGCGCATCAGTAATTGTCTGTCCTATATATCTTTAAAATAGTAGAATTTGCATTTAGAATGGAAAAAATGTCAAATATTTAGAGACCCAGGAATTCGCTAAGATACACTACCGAAGGTCGAAAACCCCTGTTTTACCACATTAAATCGCTACTGTACCATACTATGATAGTACACAAAAATTTGCATGTACAAAATGTTCAAAGACTTTTGGATACCATTTTTGTACACGTAAAAAGGTATCTTGCACAAAAAAACACTGTTTAGGACTGCATGCCGGTTGCAGGTCACACACTGGCAGTATGTTGAAATGTGTATGTTTAAAAATATATTTATATAAAATATCTACAAAAATTTGTTCGCTCATACAAAGACACTACTTAATTTACTGGTCCCCCATTTTGGGATTTCACCCTTCCCTCAACTCTGGACCTTGGGAAATTATGATCGGAAAGTACAGTGCAGTTTCTGTCATATTACCTACCACACCAGAATTGGATGACTGAAAAAGCGTGTATTAAACATGCATTACTGCAAAAGCGAGCACAACAATGGCTACAGTTCTGTCTTTACTTAGCTTATTTCGTTTGTTCGTTTATTTCTTTGACACTGTTTTCTTATTTATGTATAGTAATAAAAGTTTTTAAGTGCTTGTTCAGCCATATTTTTTATTATATTTTCCAAGTCTTCAACGGCAACTTGTTAAATTAAGTATGCTTTCATGCTGCTGACTTTATTCAATAAATCCTTCACACATTTAATTTACTATTATTGAAAATGACATTTGATAAAGTGTTCAATATTACGATTATTCTCTAGCTCTTGTGCATACAAAATATTCTAAGAGCACTATTTATGGGTATAGGTATATAAGCTTGACCCTCGGCATTACCCTCGGCCTCGGCCTCGGCCGAGGCAAGGATTTTAAGGCGCCTCGGCCTCGGCCGAGGCCGAGGGTCCAAAAAGTACCCTCGGTCCGATCACTGCGTGAAGCACTGATTTTTTTTACTTTTCCTACAATAAAATGATAAAAACTGCCAACAAAATAAGAAATCGGCGCGAAGCACCAGAGTTTTTGATTTTACGTCGCAGGAAAGCATCATGCAATCATATTGCTCAGTTCTTGAATTTGTCGAAATTTCCCTCAGGGGGATCTGCTTCTTCCCTCCCTCTACTGGCTGCGCCTTCACCCGGTACCACACCTGGGCCTGAGGGATTTGGGGGTATGCACCCCCCCCCGAGAAACCAAAATACCCCCAGAATTCAATTTTTAAAATTTCTTCCTTCTCGCAATTTTTTGATGCCAATGGATAGTGCTCGATGAGAAGCATCGAAAAATGGTGTTTTTTCGCCATACCACCACGTTTAAGGCCATTTTTTGACCTTTGAAAAATCTTGCATGCCCCCCAGAATTTTCTTGCTGCCGCCCACTTATGCCCACATGTGAAAAACGGCATTAATGCGGCTTACCTGGTACGAAAAAATGTTTTCAAATTTTTTTTGTAGAAATTTGATGAAATATGGTCAAGTTCCACACGCTGTTTACAAATATGACATTCATATTATTATTATTATATAGTTTTCGAAGAATTCGAATTTTTTATTCCTTTTGTTTTTGACTGTTTCATGTTTTCCCTACTTTTATATGAAGCTTCCTGGCAAGCGTTTAAAATGGATGTCTTATTTGTGAACTACATCAAAATTGACCATAAGCCACCAGAATTAAAAAAAACATTGAAAAGTTTTTTGATTTTTTTGAAATGAAAGCAATTTTTAAGTTTGGACAATAAACAAATTTAGTGTTTTACTTTAAAATGAATGTCATCTTTGTGATAAGCACACAAAAATTGACCATGATCTGAAAAAATTGGAAACGTCAAAAATAAAAAAGCTTAAAATTATTTCTCGAAAAATAATGATTCGCGCTCAAAATGAATGTCTTATTCTTGATCAGCATACAGGCGCCGTTTTTTTTGCTGGTGCCCGTGCCAATGTAGTGCAATGCTTTGTATATCAGAATATGTTTAAGGGGGTTATGTACCAATAATGCAGCTAAGTTTCATAATGCGCATTTGTACACATTTTTGTACATGTTCACGTAAGATCCTCAAGCTTTCCCTTATTATCTCTTTACCGCATATTTATGATGCAAAGCCTGAAAATTCCAAGGGCGGGCTATTCTAAAATGTATTTCAATACTACCTTTTGTTGATCATTAAAGAATTACTTTTCTTACTAAACTTTCTCATTAGAATATAAAATCAACCACTCTTACAAAAAATTTAATGAAATTCAACAACAAATGGTCCAAAAATGACTATTTAGAGCGAAGGATTGGAAAATTAGCTTGAGCTAACAGATAAGTGAAGAGCGCATAACATCATATTTTCTACAGCTTTTTAAAATTTTAAGTTTTGCATAAATCAGCCATATGTTCCTTGCGTTCACTTAGCAATTATTCTCCAGAAAACAAGCGCCTAGAAATACTTCAACAAAAATATGTTTGTTTGTAACCATGCATGTCGGTATTATGTTGACTCCAATTGCTAATAACGCCCACTTCAAAGTTCAAATAATCAGAATTTTGTTTTTAAATAATTATCTAATTAATTGGATAACATTCTACCATGTCAAACAGTGGAACTTTTGCTTTACTTTCACAATATTTTACGACTGTCTTGCAGAATGAGTCAAAACCTCAGTGCAACGACTGCAGAAATGTTATTAATATTATTGACGAATCGAGTATTAATGTCTGCAAGTGAATTCAACACTAGAGTAAATCGCTATATTGGGAAGATTTTTTTGTAAATAAAGATGAGATAGTTCGCTACAATCTTCTGTATTATTAGTTGGCAGTGGCACCGGTGCCTGCGGTGAGCTGGCACCGGCCCAGTGCTGGTGCCGGTCCCATCCATAGATGAGCAGCACCGAAATTCCGGGGGGAAGGGTGAAAAAAAATTTCTGATAATTTTCAAAGGTAAAAAAAATAGTCTTAAAATTGATCATATGGCGAAAAAACACCATTTTTTCGACGTTTGTCATGGAGCACTATCCAATGGCATAAAAAATCGCTAAAAAAGCAATAACTCAGTATGAAAAATTTTTTAAAATCTTTTTTTAGATTTGTTCTAATGTAGTCAAATCTCATAGTGCTGGCCATAGGTGGGTGGCACCAAAATTCTGGGGGTGCAAGATTTTCAAAGGTCAAAAAAATGGCCTAAAAAAATGGTGGTATGCACACATGGGCATGGGGTTTGGGGGTGTGCACCCCCCAGAAGTTGAAATACCCCTCCTCCCCCCAAGAAATCAAAATACCCCCAGAATTCAAATTTTGAATTTTTTTTGCTTTTTTATCGATTTTTTGATGCCATTGGATAGTGTTCAATGAGAAACATCGAAAAATGGTGTTTTTCGCCATACAACCACTTTTAAGACCACTTTTTGACCATCAAAAATTTTTTCACCACCCCCTCCCACAATTTTGGTGCTGCCCACCTATGGTGGTATGGCGAAAAGAACAATTTTTTAACATTTCTCATCAAGCACTATCCATTGGCATCAAAAAATTGCGAAATGAACAAAAAAATCTCAAAAATTGGTGCAATCATCTATCATAGTCCCATCTTACGCCACTCAGTTGATTTCACAAATTTCTTTCATCGAGAAAAATCGATCAAAGTCAAAATTAAAAAAATAGAAAAAAATTATTGAGAGCTGAACAATCATGCACCCTAAAAAACTAGCCCAAAAAATCTATGCTTCATGCATAGTTTCCAGCAGAAATATGTTTACTGGACTAAAATAAGCAAATTTTTAAAATAGTTTACTTTTTACCAATATCTTCTTCAGGCACGTAGGTGGCTGTCCTATTTTGGGGGGACCAACACCAATTTTTGGAGGGACTAAGCCAGTCATCGGACCAAGGGTACTTTTGGACATCTTTGGCCTCAGCCGAGGCTGAGGCGACCTAAAATCCTTGCCTCAGCCGAGGCCGAGGGTAATTCCGAGGGTCAAGCTTATATACGTATACCCATAAATAGTACTCTTAGAATATTTTGTATGCTTATGAGCTATAGAATAATCGTAATATCAAACACTTTATTGATCTAAAACAAATGTTTATTGCTGTTAGCCAGAATTATTATTCCAATCTGATGAAGCAGATAATCCATCAAAATCTAGATCACCTGAATCAGAATTAGCCTCATCTATTCCGCCTTGTTGTGCTATTGCATCATTGTCATTGTCATCCTTGATCAGATCCTCTAAAGTCACCCTATTATTACCAACTGCTTTGAGATATCCTTTACAAAAAGGAGTTTTTGAACATGTGATACAATTGACATTATGAAATAAGAGTATAGTAAAATCGAATCGCCGAAGTAAAGAACAATGACTGAGAGAACACTACATCAGAGAACAAAAATTGCATGCAGAGTCGATTTACATACAAGTATTCTAATGAATGTGAAATCGAAACGCATAATATGTCAAACAATTCATTCTTATTTTCAAAAAGAGTAGATTTAATGTGTGAAGAATTTATTGAATAAAGTCAGTAGCATGAAAGCATCTTTTATTCAACAAGGCCTTTGAGGACTTGGAAAAGTTAATAAAAAATATGGCTGAACAAGCAGTTAAATAGTTTTTTACTATAAATAAAAAACCAGTGTTAAAGAAATAAACGAACAAACTAAATAAGCTGTGTAAAGACAGAATCGCAGCCATTGGTGTGCTCGCTTTTGCAGCAATGCATGCTTAAACACGTTTTTCAGTCATCCACAGTGGCGTATCTAGGATTTAACTAAGGGGGAGGGCGGTATCCCAACTTATCCAAAAAAGTCAGAAATAGGTCCACAAATTTGCCCTTAACACGCAAAATAGCGTCTTTTTCGTTGTTTTACGTTGCATACTTTTACATAAAATCTTTTTTGACGCAATATTTTTTCTATAAAATTTCCAACAACTTTATGCGAAAAAAGAAACATTAAATTTCTTTGACTTCAACAAAAATCCGGCTTGAAGCGCCAGAACATTTGTGAAATTGAGGCGGATACACGTCTAGAAGCATGATTTACTGCTTGATTTCCTGTATTCATAGCATTTGATGCAAAACATCGAAATTTTTAATTGAAAATCGAAGAAAACTATGCAGAAATAGCTGTTTCTGCTGTTAAAATTGTTTTGAAAGCTACATCAATGGAAAATGGCTTCCAGGTTGAAATGAAAGTAAATAAATGTCATTAATTGGTATCATTTGGCGTATAGCGCTGGAAAAATTTGAGAAATTATGGTCACAGACGGCCAAAAATCATTGCGAATTGCATATTCATTCTATCTCGCCAAATATTTTTGGCCGATGGGGGGGATGGCCGCCCCCTCGTAAATCTGCTCCTGGTCATCTGATTCTGGTTTAGTAAGTATTATGACGGAAATTGCACTGTACTTTCCGATCCATGTAGCGAGTATGAGGATTAAAACGTAGTCATCATATGAATATCCATTGGCACTTTGCTGTATGTAAGTTGGTGTAACTGGGTATGCGACTGAAGCCATAAGAAATGCCAATAGGTAAAAAACAGCCTGTGTACTGCAGATGCGTTCTAAATAGTTAATATTCAATGGATATATTAAACTTATTCAAATTTGATTTTAACCTTAGGCGCTTCGGCACTTTTCAGCTTTGCCCTTGGCGCCAAGGCCAAGGCTCCAAAAAACGCCGAGCTTTGCCAAGGCCGAGACTTCGGTCCGATCACTGAACTAAGCCCAAACAAGCTAAAAATAGCACAAAATAATGTTTAGAAAGTCCTATTTTTCCGATTTTTCTGAATTTTGGCGGGGTCCGAACCACCACCCACCCCCAGAGATATGTGCCTGATTTTCTCCTATTACATCGAATAAAAAAATTGATAATTTTGTCTAAGCTATATAGCTCTTATATAGTCTCTAAATTTTATAAATTAAGTCTTTCTCTCGGAGAAACAACTCTAGATAGCTTCCTATACATCCCCTCAAAGAAACAATGCTGAGTGAAGCAGTTTAATGAAAACAAAATTTGTTGCCATGGCAACGTATGCTTAGCATTAGTTTGTTTAGGTCAGTGGTTTTTTTAGGTCGCAATCAAACTTTTTTTGGGAATTTTTGGTGCGAGTTCCTATTCCTTCACAGAAATAAGTATCACGCATCAAGTAAGACTTCAAGGGAAACATTCCTGCCAAGTTTTATAAAAATTGGCGCTGGTTTTTTATGTTACAGGTGGTTTCTTATTAGAATCGACTTTGAAGGTATACTGTAGCACTACGGATTGGATATGAGAGCTACTTTCTTTTGAGAACACTCTGCACAGGAGTCTAACGTGAAAAGTCAAAAGATTCTCACAAATATGAATAAGGGTAGAATATCCACTCTCAAAAGTGCATGAAAAATGCACAAAAAAGAGTGATTTTCCGGAACTTTTTGGCAAATTCATATCTCAGGTTCCGGAATAATCCGAAAAAAGATCAGGTCCCAATTGTGATCTACATTGCATAGTCCTTTCAACAGTATAATATAATTGGCTATCTCTTCTTGCCTACTGAGCAGAGCTGGGCTTTTTAACTCCCAAATCCACTGATCTTTTTGAAGGCTAGCACCATATGTGGGGAGCAAGAAAAGTCTGGGGGTGCAAGATTTTTGGAAGGTCAGAAAATATCCCTAAAAATGGTGGTATGGCAAAAAAACACAATTTTTCGACGTTTCTCATCAAGCACTATTCAACTATACGCTGCATAGGAATATGATGGCTAAAGTGTAGAATACGGATTCCGTCAGGAATTGTTAGAAATCACTTTGGGAAGTTTGGACCTTTTACAAAACTTGCAGAAATGGTTAAAATAATGCACGGAAAATAGTTTTATGAAAATCTTTTCAATGTCATGGGTGCTATCTGGTTCTAAAGTTCACAATTCGATAGTGCTTTAGGATAGGCAGTTCTAACATTTATCCTGTAAGTCGGTTTTATCTTAATTTTTCCTGGGCTTAGGCTTAGTAAATAGATGAAGGAGAATTTAAGACTGCTTACTGCTGATAAGGTTTACATATAGCTGCTTTCAGGGGCGGATTTAGGTGGGGGCGGGGGCGGCCGCCTTCCCCCATTGGCCCAGAATAGTGCGAAAAATTAAGCATTTTTGAGCGATTTTTAGCGATTTTCGGGTCAAAATGGCTAATTTTTCCGCCCAAGTCAGGGTTCCGCCCCCCCCTTAGGGGTACCGCCCCTTCCCCCTTAGGAAAATCCTGGATCCGCCACTGGCTGCTTTGGTCGACTTACAGATGTTTGGACAAAAATTTGCGTAAATTTGCACATATCACGTGTAAAAAAAGATTTGCAAGCAAAATGATTGGTACATGCATCATCAGCATGTCGGAAATGACACAAAAAATTTTTTTTATCGTGAAAAAACTATTAAACCATGAATTTCATTCACTAGTGCTTAGTCATAAAAAAAGCAAATTTATCAGTTAAATCCGGAATATTTCGAAAAACTATGGTCAGTTTTCAATCAAACTTGTTTTCTGTGCCTCATTTTGACAATTTCAGCACGTTTTGCAAAAAACCTGGACTTTCTTAACCAATTTTCACGAATTTCTAATGGAACACATATTGTGCATTTACTCTAAATATGACGTCTATTTTTATTCCAGCTCAGTGGCTGTCCACTTTAACAAATTTTAACTTTTATCATGAACTCTTAAATTTACTTTATTTCTGCCAAAATGTGAGCGAAAAATTGGCATAATGATGAATGCGCACCAAGCTTAAGAAGTTTTGCCTATTCAGGATTTCCTGTGAGGGTGTATTATAAGTTTTGCCTAAAATTCTCTCATTGTGCATTGAATAGCGTTTCCCGTCATTTTGTTGTGGACAATCATTTAGTATAACTATTTTAAATTTTAAAATTTCCAAAAAACGAGAGAAAAACCAGAGCAAAGCGTTGGAAAATTTGAGCAGGATAAGCAATAGCCGGAGAAATAGAAGTGGCAGTCCCTTTCTGTTTATATTATGTTGCATGAGATTAATACAATACTAATTAAGGAAAAAACTAGTTGAATTACTGTTCCTTTACTCCAATATCTTGCTAAAATTGGTTTTTAGCTGCCAAAAAAAGATAGTAAATGTCACCACACCACTATCCGGCACAAAGCGCAGAGAAAATCTGAAAAATTTGACAGACAATTGCAAAAATTAAGTATAAAATTAGTATTCATTCTTTATCTTGGGCAAGTAGAGAAGAAGGGCGGTGTCGCTCACCCCGTTCCTCCAAATTCGCCTATTTAAACTTATATAATGCCTGGATCAAACAAAGTACATAGGTCCCGCTTGTTTTTTCAAATTCAAATTTTAGGAAGATAATCTCAAAAATTTGAATAATTGAACAACTACTTTCCTGTGACAAAAATTGACGTAATTTTTTTGTTCACCATATCTGTAAGAATTGACGATATTTCCGTAAGTTTAGGGAAAAATCGGATAAAAGTTTTTCTGTACATAACTGATATAGCGTATAAGTGCCAAATTGTTCCGTATTCATTTAAGCCCTCAATTTTATCTTTGAGTGGCAAATGGTACGCTCAGCACTTCAAACTCTTGCTCATTTAATTGCTTAGGCCTTGTTTAAAGGGTTCTGCATAAATATTGTAATCTAAAATTTATTAAAATTTACAACAATCCTTATCAAGATTTACAGCGCCTGTTTTAATTGCCATGACCTCTTCAACGCATTGTTGCAATTTCTTATGTCGTGTTCTCTTTAACGAACTTCTCATAATGCTTTGTATTCAAGCCCCGTTAGATAATTTGATAATGGCAGATCCTAGAGCAGGTGATATATCAAATATTGCTCGAGAGTTTGGTTTTCCGGTCCAACAAAACCGGTTTCAGGTGCCTAATTATCAAAATATGCAAAGACAACAGAATAAACCAGTCTTTGATCATCGTCCAGGCTATCGAAGATCATTTCAAGATAAGAGGCACCAAGTAAAAATAAGTGGAATTCCCTTGAAATTGAACTGCACGTATCACGGTTTTTTTGTATTAGGCAAAGATTTTTCTTAACGGAAGACAAAATTACAAAAAAGGTATAAAATTTGCAAAAAAATTTCGCTTTGCACTGAAATGAGTGATTGTGTGTCCTATATATCTTTATATAATAGCAGAAATTGCATTTTAATTAAAAGGAGAAATGTCAAATTTTTAGGTGCGTCGTGCCGTTTCAAGACGCTTCTTAATAAATTTTGCCCTCAGAAACCCGGAAATTAGCTAAAACATACAAACGTCGAAGAAGTCTGTTTTTTTACCACATTAAAATCGCTACTGTACCATATTATAGTACCCAAAACTATGTGTGTATAAAATATACAATGACTTTTAGGGACCATCTTTGTACATGTAGAATCGGCCCTTGTACAAAAAAAAACACTGGCACTTGCATACATTTTTGGAGTCCTTGTGGGAAAAGAGGAAAAATTAGGGTTAAAATGATGAAAGTGAGTTTCTTTCCTTCAAAAATGTTTGAAATCACTACTGCTTGGATTAGTGTCCTCTTTTTTATATTTTCAAGCTTATACTCCATACGTGGGCAGCAAGAAAATTCTGGGGGTGCAAGTTTTTTCAAAGGTCAAAAAATGCCCTAAAAATGGTGGTATGGCGTAAAAAACACCATTTTTCGACCTGTCTCATCAAGCACTATCCATTGGCATCAAATAATTTCGAAAATAAGGAAAAAATTTTCAAAAATTGAATTCTGGGTGGGGGTATTTTGGTTTCTCGGGGAGGGGGTGCATACCCCAAACCCCCCCAACCCACGCCCAGGTGTGTTATACACTGTTTTTTTGTCAAACAAGTTTAGGTTCTTATACCTACCAGATGTATCGTGTTGGCAGTAAGGAAATTACATTGAAGATCTATTTGACTCGTGCATGAGGAAGGGATGAATTCAATACGAAAAAGGATAAATTGATTTAAAAAGTTGACAAAAAAATTCAATTCTCTGAAAAGCAAGACAACAGTGAGACTAAATTACATTTAAATAATAAATTTCTAGCGAAAGTGCGTGATATTGACCTCAACCGTGAGAGAGGTGATTTTCTTTATTTGACACTACTTTCTTTGGCTGATCAAAGACTTTTGAGCATACATGGGTAGCAAGGAAATTCTGGGCGGGAGAAATTGCTAAAATTGCCAAAAAAATCTTACTAAAAATATAATTCTGGGGTTCTACAGTAATCTACATGAGGTTTTTAAACTCCTGCAGGGGGACCTCTCCAAACCCTCCACCCCCCACGCCCGTGTGTGCTTTCGAGACTGCCTCTGCAGAAGCACACAGAGTTTTGGGGGATTATTTCGACTGTACTGCATGCTTTACAGCGTGCTCAACATTTCACCATTGAGTTTAAAAAACAAATGTCAAAATTTGCCAGTTCTGTCATTTTATTTCCCTTTACAAAGCTCTAAAATTTAGCTTATAAGCTCCATGGAATATTTGAATAGAATCGTTAGGGGTCAGGGGTGGAATTAGGGCGGGGGGCGGCCGCCCCCATTGGCCCAAAATATTGCTCAAAATTAAGGATTTTTGAGCGATTTTGAGCAATTTTTGGGTTGAAACGGCTAATTTTTCCGCCCAAGTCAGGGTTCCGCTCCCCCCTTAGGACCGCCCCCCCTCAGGAAAATCCTGGATCCGCCACTGTTAGTAGTTTTATTTATAGTGCTACGTTCATTCAAAACCAGATGTGGTCCTCAATTTCTCGAATAAATCAAACTTTCTGGCAATTTTGTGCAAAAAACTGTTTGAAATTTCTTGATTTCAAATAAAATCCGGCAGGAATCTCTGGATAATTTTGGTGAATTTTAGCAGAAAGCTGTTTTGAGACTTGAATAATTGCTCTTTTATTTAAATTCACGCATATATACGTATGTGTATTGGAGCTTCGATTCGGCCCACCGTTTTTGGTTTTTGTAACCCAAAATTTCGATATGTGGAATAACATATTGGGCTTGGTTCACATTGTGGATAATTTTTGTAATGCAAAAATGCATTCTAGAATGGTGAAATTACGAAATTTTCGATTTTAATTTTATATTTTTTTGAGCGTTTTTTTGTACAAGGTCCGTTTGTACATGTAGAAAGATGGTCCTCAAAATCTTTGTACATTTTGTACACACAAATTTTCGGGTACTATAATATGGTACAGTAGCGATTTTTAGTGTTGTAAAAACAGTTGTTCGACATTTGATAGTGTATTTTTAGCTAATTTTTTATTCTCTGATGGCAAAAATCACTAAGTGTCGTATTGAATAGGCGCGAAGAATTTTTTTCGAATTCTAGACCTCTTTTCCAATCTTAGTCTTCCCAAAACTCTTTTTACATGTACAAAGAGGTCCCAAAAAGTCTTTGTAATATATCGGGAAAAATCTTTGACGAATACAAAAAACGTGTTTTTTATTGATGTTAAGGCCGCGCTCATAGGTGGGCGGCACTAAAATTCTGTAGGGGGGTGCAAGATTTTTTTCAAAGGTAAAAAATGGCATTAAAAGTGGTGGTATGGCGAGAAAACACCATTTTTCAACGTTTCTCATCGAGCACTATCCATTGACATCAAAAAATTGCGAAAAAAAATTTTCAAAAATTGAATTCTGAAAGGGGTATTTTGGTTTCTGGGTGGTGCATACCCCAACCCCTTCCCTTCCCCCCCCGCTCACGCCCAGGTACGGCCAGTGGCGGATCCAGGATTTTCCTAAGGGGGGGGGCGGTATTCCTAAGAGGGGCGGAACCCTGACTTGGGCGAAAAAATTAGCCGTTTTAACCCGAAAATCGCTAAAAATCGCTCAAAAATCCCTAATTTTGCGCACTATTTTGGGCCAATGGGGGGGGAACGGCCGCCCCCCCCACTCGCCCCCTAAATCCGCCCCTGGGTATGGCCGCACTGCGCCGATTGCAGGCTGCATTCAGCAGCTTGTCCTAGAATTTTACTATGATTGATTATCCTCATCTTCTGCGTGGGTTTGGACAAGTTTTGTAATGAAAAAATGGGTTTTAGTGAGGTAAGAGTCAAAACGCCCAGCCCTGAATTGATTTAATTTTATTCTTTGTTATTGATGTTTAGCTCGCGTCGCATTTGGACAATTTTTATAATGCAAAAATGCGCTCTAGAGGGTTAAAATTTCAAACATTTCAGCGTGCTTCGCGCCACATTCGTAAATTATTGCATTTTTTATTGTTCGATGAGACTCCCAAAATCAGTTGGAGGAGATAGAAGATGTTATGTTTCAGTACACTAAATTTATAGTCAAAAATGTTCAAAGAAATACTCGTTTTAGGTCTTGCCATTACATATACGATGGGATTTTTGTTAAGAAAACATTGGTATTTCCACATGAGCGCTCCATTTTCGAACGTTTCAGACCCTCAAAAAATGTGAACTAAATTCTTGAATGTGGAAAACAAATTTTGGGTATGGTTCACATTATGAACCAAGTCGGTAGGAAAAATGGTGGACTCTCTACAGGAACGGCTGATGACCACACCTGGGCGTGGGGTTTGGGGGTATGCACCCCTCAGAAACCAAAATACCCCCCCCCCCCAGAAATCAAAATACCCCCCCCCAGAATTCAATTTTTGAAATTTTTTTTCGTTTTTTTCGCAATTTTCTGATGCCAATGGATAGTGCTTGATGAGAAACGTCGAAAAATGGTGTTTTTATCGCCATACCACCATTTTTAAGGCCATTTTTCGACCTTCAAAAAAAATCTGCACCCCCCTCCAGAATTTTCTTGCTGCCCACGTATGCTGATGACCATAAATGAGCAGCAGCAGCCAAGTTCTGGGGAGGCCCGGATGATGCAAAATTAGCAAAAGTTCTATAAGACATGCCAAGCATTGCATTCCGGAGCCTATCGATTTTGTGACGCAGCCTAACCTCCCCAGACTTTCCCATGTGCATGTGTCCTGCTGACTCCTCGCGAAGTGGCTGAGAAAGACTATATACATGGGTGGCAAAGCAACCGAAATCTGGAGGTTTTGGCGGCGTAAATCTGACAAAAAAACTCAGCCAAAATTTAACTTTGGGGTTATATTGATTTCAGGGTCTGCCGATATCTCAGGGGGTCTAGACAGCCCTGAAATTTCTCCTCCTAACTCCTCCTGCAACGCTCTTGTGTGGCTGTGTGACCACACATTAGCTTAGGGGGTTTCACCCACATGTGGGCGTAGGGGAAGGGTTTGGGGTATGCACGATGCACCCCCTCCCCCGAAGGCTGAATACTCCCCTGAATGTGAACTAAATTCTTGAATGTGGAAAACATAGCCTTTTTCAACCCCCCCCTAGAATTTTCTTGTTGCCTATGTATGGCTGTGATCAGGCCTATCTGATGATATAATCAAGGAGGGTGGCCGAATAAACATAAATTGATTAAATTCGTCGAGATCTCTCGCAACAACCGCATTTTCTTCGTTTTTCGACATGCTCAATCCATTAGGATCATAAAATTCAAACTTTTCGAATACAATTTTTTGTACTTAAAATGCTTCAAAAAGTGTTTCTTTTTTGGTCGCAGCCAAAATTGTGGAAAATTCTTTAAATCCGGCGCATAACGTCGAAAATTTGAAGTTTTTACATAAAAGGCAGGCCATTTTTTCCATCTTTTCGTGCATTACCTTTCCTTTCAAATTCTTTTCCAGCCAAGGACGGGCGGGAGCGGCCGCCTCCTCCTGAATGCGGTTTTGGCTCTGACAATACATAAACAGCAGCCAGATTCTGGGGATATGGCTAGTGTCAAACTGGAAAAATCCAAAAAGACATGCCAATAATTTAAAACTGGTAATCTACCGGATTTTGGGGGGTATAGACCACACGTGGGTGTTGGGGGGTTTGGGGGCTATGCATAGTGATCGACCGGAGATCCGGCCTCCGGCAAATCCGGCCATTTTTCCACTCCGGTGCTCCGGCCGGAGGACATCCGAAAATCGGCCGGAGGCCCGGAGAATTTTTCGTTTTTTTTGCATAATGAGTGAACGTACTAATTGCTGACATTATGCTTATTAAATTTAGTCACAGCAAAATACAATAGCAGAAAAAGGAGATAGCACCAAATAAAGTGTCGATCACAACCACAATCGTAAAATATCCATCTTTAGGAGGAAAGAAAATTAATCTATTGATCGATTCATGCGTTGTGAAAATCGCTGCAGGAAATTCTTGTTAACACTGGAACTCATAGAGTAGCAGTATTTTTTTGTAAAAGGTGCGTTTTTTATCATGCAAATTCTTGTGTACTCTAATATAGTACAGTAGCGATTTTAGTATGGCAAAACAGGGTTTTCGATCTTTGGTAGTGTATTTTAGCTAATTTATGGGTTTCTGACGCCAAAAATTACTAAAAATTGACTCAAAACGGCGTGAAGCCACGGTTTTTTTTGTACTCGGCAAAGATTTTTCCCGATGTACAAAGACTTTTCGGGACCGTCTTTGTACAGATACAATGATTTTTGGGAAGACAAAAATTACAAAAAAGGTCTAAAATTCGTATAACTTTTCGCGCTTCGCGCCGAAATGAGTAATTGTGTATTCTATATATCTTTATACTGGCAGAAATTGCATTTCAAAAAGAAAAATGTCGAATTTTTCGGCGCTTCGCGCCGTTTTAAGACACTTATTAGTAATTTTTACCCTCAGAGACCCAGAAATCAGCTAAAATATACTACCAAAAGTCGAACAACTGTTTTTACCACCCTAAAATCGCTACCGTACGATATTATAGCACTCAAAAATTTGTGTCTACAAAATGTACAAAGACCTATGGGGACCATCTTCGTACATGTACAAACAGACCTTTTACAAAAAAACTGGGCTACACTACTAAAGGTCGTAAAACTCAGTTTTACTATACATAACATTACTGGCATTCAATGCAGAAGTAGTCTTAAAAAATTTTTGTGCATGCCCCCCTCCCCGAACCAAAATCCCGGCTACGCCTCTAATCATTTTCTACCTTTATTAACGCTCGCAAAAAATCGAACAAAACTTTTTCGCGCATTTTTACTTTTAACGTCATTTAAAAAGTGTGTTATGCAATTTTTTAATTTCTAAATTTTCAAAAGGTGCATTTAGTTGCATACCCTTTGGATTTAATAAACCCCAGAGGAAAAATCAAACGGTGACAAGTTGAGAAAACTACTCGGTCAATGAATGGAGGGCGATCCGCAAATATACATGCACAGCATGGGAATTCTGAGGAGGTTGGGATTATGAAAGCCTTTTTGGGCCCAAAACTGGAAGGCACGAGTCAAAACATCGTTTTTCAGCGTTTCTGACGATGCTCAATCATTCTAAGGTATAAAAACATAAACAAATTCCGGAAAAAAATTAGAAAAAGTCGGAACAAATTGAACAAAATATAGTTAAATTATGAGTATAATGGCGGCAAGCGCCGAAAATTTGGCAATTTCGAGCAAATAGATAGCCAAAACGCTTTAAAAAGCTCCTTTTCTACAACTTTTTAGAAGGTTTTTGAAAATTTTCAAGAAATCGCCAATTCTGGGTGGGTGAAATTTTTTCTGGGGTAAGAAACCCCTGCTCCCCAGATCTGCGACTCATCCAGCCTTGGCCTTATTATATTCCTCAGTAAATATCGTGCAATTTTTCTTTGGGACTCTGCAAATCTGATGAAGCACACACAACGCGCCCATTAAACATTCAGGAGTTGGAAAAATTACGTATAAACTCTTTCGATTAAGTAACAGTCGAAATTCGCCGAAAACCTTCAACTGAATGTTGTTGCTACTTAGCGATCACGTAGAATTTCACAGGTTATGAAATAATGAATTGACAATTGAAAACTTTGTAAAATAAAACTTTTATGTATGCATTATTGACTGGTGAAATTTTTATGTTGTTTGGACAAAAACTGTTGTTCATATAGGAGAACAAGGAAAACAAAATAGGTAATATATAAATGGGCCACCCTGTACATTTGGTACACACAAATTTTTGGGTACTCTGATATGGTACAGTAGCGATTTTAGTGTAGTAAAAACAGAGTTGTTCGACTTTTTGTAGTGTATTTTAGCTAATTTCTGCGTCTCTACAGTCAAAAATCCCTGAGAATCGTCTTAAAGCGGCGCAAAGCGCCCCAAAAATTTGACATTTTTCCTTTTTAAATGCAATTTCTGCCATTATAAAGATATATAGAACACACAATTACTCATTTAGGCGTGAAGCGCCAGAAATTTATTGCGAATTTCAGACCTTTTTGCAATTTAGGTCTTCCCAAATATCCTTGTACAAATACGAAGACGGTCCCCAAAAGTCTTTGTACATCGATAAACATTTTTGCCGAGTACAAAAAACACTGTAGAGCAGCATAAGATGCAGTCTGGCCTGCACTGCACATGCCATACTGATTTTCCAGATATTGTTGCTGTGGTTCACTGAACATAATAAAGTATGTAACGTAGCTAAGTATATAAAATCACACACAATCATGCTTTAACATCTTTTACATGGGTCTAGGACAATTCGTAGGAAGACAATTCGTAGATCGTCAACTGGTAGGAGGGCAATTGGTAGGATGACGATTTGTAGGATAGGACAATTGGTCGTAGGACAATTCGTAGGATGCAGTACCATGATAGATGAAATAAAATTATATGAAGTTTAATCATACGAACAGCACAAAAATCATGCTCAGTTGAAGGAGAGGGTCAATGCGACCAGAGCAATGGTCTTCTAAGGGATATTTTTATTATTGTGCGATTTTGGCCCAAAAATGGCGATAAATTACTAAAATTTTCATGTTTTATGCCCCCATCTCCCTGTTACATGTATGGCTTTCAAAGTGGTTCAAGCTTTCGCTACTTAAGAACATTGCTGTGCTGTGTTCTTAAAATACGTTTGTTTTCAGAGCAAGTTACTTTGTGAGATATGTTTCGAAGAACTGATTTTTGTCAGGTATATCCGTCAAAGAATAGCTTTTTTTCCATGCCCAGTCGAGTTAAATTCGGACATTTAGCAACAAGTCAACGAAATCATGAAAAATAGCGACCACAACCTGGCATTAAACCGTAAATGATTTTGACCACTGTAATATGTTGACCGAAATTAACCAATTTTTGCCTCTTGTTTACCATACTGCACTCTCTTTGCCTAATTACTACCTCCGATTATGTACATACGATACCTACTAGTTGGTATCCTACCAATTGACCTATACAACAAATTGTCTTCCTACGAATTGTCATCCTACCAGTTGTCCTCCTACGAATTGTCTTCCTACGAATTGTCCGGATTCCCTTTTACATAACTAACTAGCTGGTATGCAGTTAAGATGCATGTGCATTATGGTCTAGGTCTTGATCACAAAGATGCACGATCTATCCACACGTGTAAAATAATATTTCTCCGGCTCCGGCCGGAGCAACATGGTCCAATCCGGCTCCGGCCGGATCTCCAGCTCCGGCCATTTTGGCCGCTCCGGTCGATCACTAGCTATGCACTCCCCCTCCCAAGAAACCAAAATACCCCCCCCCCCCCACAATTACATTTTTGGAATTTTTTTGTTCTTTTCACAATTTTTCGATGCCAATGGATAGTGCTGGATGAGAATCGTTAAAAATTGGGTTTTTTCGTCATACCACCATCTAAAAGGCCATTTTTTTACCTTTGAAAATTCTCGCACCCCCCCCCCAGAATTTTGGTGCTGCCCACGTATGGTATATACCCATAGCTTCTCCATTCCTTCACATCCACGCGTGGCTGCGATGCGGCAAACCCACCAAAGTTGTCCATTTTTTCTAGAAATCGTTAAAACTGTGCTCTTTGGGCTTTTTCAGCTACCATTTTTTTACTGTATTTTGTTTTAATATCGGAATATGTTGCTTGTTCCAGCCTGCGCGCTATTGTTTTTGAAATATTTTTCAATTTGAACTTTTCGTTGCAGAACTCAAGTTCCGATTTCCGCATTAACGAATACGTGAGTGAGGAAATGATCAAAGATCCGTGGGAAAAACTAATTGCCAAACGGAATGAATCAGTATCGAAAGACTCGAAAGAGACCAACGGCTCTGGAAGTGAAACAAAAGACCCGTCTTGATTCATTGGGCAATTTTTTCCACGTTTGTATGTATACTTTGTGTCAAATTATATCTGTTCAATAAATGAGTCCTTTCGTTGCATCTATTGCATTTTGGAAAGCTGTTTGGCTTGAGCAAAATCAATTTTCAGCGCACAAGCGATCTGCTAAAAATTTGGTTTTACGTACTTACCCTCACACGTGGGCAGCAAGAAAATCCTGGGGGTGCAAGAACAATTTCAAAAATTGAATTCTGGGGGGGCGTGCATACCCTCCACGCCCAGGTGTGCTTACTAGTGTTGTAAAAGATAAGGAATTTTTGCAAGATAAAAGATAGATAAAGTTGAAATTTTAAAATCTAAAAGATAAAGATAAAAAATTAAGATAATTTGCAAGATAAAGGAACCAAAAGATAATAAAGTGTAAATATGGTCGCCTGGACCTATAGTCTGGTTCATTTAACCTTGAGGTTTTTGAAACAGTTTGAAGCGCTTACAAAAGTGTTTTAAACTAATACAATAAATATGATATATTACAGTATGTTGAGTCATATAGAGACGTATGCATGTTTTGAGCCGCATTACTGCACCAACAATTTAAACCGCTTTTGTAGCCTGATTATTTGGGAAAATTTCAGAAGAAGAAACAGACTATAGGAGAATGTTGTATGTGAAGTGCAATAAACCAGAGGTCAAAAGAGTTAATAGGAATAAAGCACACATAAATGTAGGTTTGGGTGTTTACCCGCGGTATCTGACTGACCCACGTAATACTACTACTGGCCAGGCACGTAACTGGCCGTCCTATTTTGGTGAGGAACCAACACCAATCTTGGGGAGTATGTAAGCCCAAAATGGCAAAAAACAGCACAAAATAACGTTTAAATAGTCCTATCTACTGAATTTTGGGGGGTCCAGCCGGACCCTTCTATTTCCCCTGGGCTATGTGCCTGCTTCTTGCTGACAGCAAGTCCAAGCATCGAAACGGAAACGATGGGTAAAATCCGGAAACAGAAACGATGTGTAAAAGCCGGAAACGGAGACATAAACGATCCAAAGCACCGGAACCGGGGTTTCCAAAGTAGAGCCCATTAGGGTGAACACCTTTAACCCCGTTTCATGCTAAATTTCTCCCACTTAAGGGGATTTAGGGGCTCGGGAACTGGGTACCCCATTATTCATATGAGAAGCTGACCACGGTTCCGTTGAAAGTTTCTCCGACATGGGGGTAGTCCAAAGTGCCGAAACCGGGGTTCCAAAAGTAGGGCACATCAGGGTCGACACCCCCAACCCCATTTCCGGCAAAATCTTACGCATGGAAGCAGCGTTTTTTCGTATTCGGCAAAGATTTTTCCCGATATACAAAAACTTCTGGAGACCGTCTTTGTTCATAATGTACAACGATTTTTGGAGAGTCAAAAATTGCAAAAAAGGTCTAAAATTCGAAAAATTTTTGGCGCTCCGCGCCGAAATGAGTAATTGTGTGTTCTGTAATGAAAACTGCTCTAATCCAAAATAACTTCAAATTCCGCAGTTCTTTCAGCAACTCAAAATAGACTACCTCCCATGGAGCAATTAAAGTGACAAATCATCTACGGCTGTCAAAACGGCTACTCCAAAAGAACATGCATCACCCTGATTGATCCGATTTTGAATCTATTCACGTGCAACTAACCCAGCGCAAAACAGTATAATTTGGTATTCACGTGATAACTGAAATATTGCACTACTCATCCCAAAACTTACTTATGATAAAACCGGAAACTTAAAATAACTAACGACTCTATTATCATCAATTAACTGGGCGTGGGCACCGCCCTTCCTTTGATCTGCCATTCTCCTAACTGGTATTTAAACCCGTATCCCTAACACAATCAGCCTATTCGCCGACTCGCTCCCCTGGGCCTCATTCGCTCCGTGTGTTGCTGCCTACACATTCTACCTATATTCGCCGTTTAATCGACTGTTGCGTCGTATGCCCAAGTTGTGATAATTATATTTTGTCAGTTGCTGTTATAGTACAATACTCGGCTTCTCTAAACCCCTTTGTTTCCTTTACAATTTGGAGGTCTATATACGGAGATCTCTGGTTGTGCTACCACTACACATAAATTTATTTGATAACTTTGCTCCTAGTTACAACTTACTTATTTGTCCCAACTTAACTTTATTAAACGGTAAGCTGATACCCTATTGCCGTGTTATTTGGGTACTAATCTGTTAAACTGAACTCCAAACGCGGTCTTCGGGTCCCCCATAAGCCTTATAACTTAAGATCTGTGTACCAGAAAACTCACCCTAAAATGAATGTTGATCTACAAGAACTTCAGGATATTTTTGCCACTGGCGCTGAAGCAGTAACTAGAAGAACTTTAACTAATGTAATGAACGCCGTTCAGGATAGCTCTCCCCTCCTACTCACCCAAACCCAGCCACCCCTATTTTTCGGAAATTCCAACGAAAATATCTCCAACTGGCTTTTGCTTTTTAATCGTTTTGCCACAGCTCATAATTTAAATGAACAGCGAAAAATCTCATTATTACCTACTTTTCTACGTGGCCTGGCTTTAACTTTCTTTAACCGCAGGGAGCAAGAAACAGTAAATAATCCATTAACCTACTTGGAATGGGCTAATGAACTAAAAACTGAATTCCCGGCTGGTAGGGACTCTGCCCTTCGTGAAATGGAACTAGTGCACCGAACCCAAAGACCTAACGAAACTGTCTCTGAATTTGCTGTAGATATCCGAACTTTAGTAAAATCAGCATATCCTACCCTTAATACGGAGCAAAGGGAAACGGTGGCTAAAGGAGCTTTTCTCCGAGGTCTAAAACCCGAAATTAAGCGCTTTACACTTCTTGGCAAGGAACCCAAAAACCTTGAAGAGGCTATTAGGCGGGCAACCCAACAGGAAATCCAAGACCAGGCGTACGGAACCTCCACCTCCACTTTTATCACTAAACAAACCCCTCCCGAATTAAGCGTTTTAACAACCACTATGAATAACTTATTCCGCCAAATTGCTAACCTTAATTTCCGATCCCCTCAGCAGACTAACTGGCGGTCCAAGGAACCTTTCAACCGCAGCCAAGAACCCTGGAAGCGGGATGTTAGCCCTTGGAACAGTCAGGGTAAAAACCGTTGCTGGAAATGTGGGAGGTTAGGCCATCATGCGATCAGATGTCCACAAAATTTCCACTCCCCCTCCCTAGCTCGACTAATTTAGAGTAACTAATCAAAACACGTCCAGGCCCCCTCCACCTGCGGGCATTGGGCGGTCAAGAGACCCTAGCCGACTTAATTCTGCACCCATAGGTAGCTCAAATAGGCATGTGATGGCGATGTCCGAATATATAGGCCCCCACGGAAAGGTACCATCGAACCCAAATAATTTTACCGAGGTAGAAAATGCATTTTCATTGTCAAAATCGTGTCCGGACGGTATAGATGTTGCTGACTTCCGAGTGGAAGGGTATGGATTTGATTGTATTAATTTTTTGGTTTTGGAAGGGCACGGGAAGGTAAGGTAAGTCTAGGTCAGAAACCCCTAACCCGAGGAAATGTTGCACTAGACTCCCTCCCCGGGTATGGACTGTTAAATAGGTGCCCGTTGACCTAGGAGGGTTAGGGGGTGACACTCCCGTCACAAATAATTATCGTAGTAAGGCTTGCACTAAGGGACAGTCCGCATGCCTTGGGGTCATGAACGCGTCTAGGTCACCAAAATCTGAGGCTGCAGCCGGGAATGTGAAAATTGATAGTTTTGATTGCGTTCATGACGGTTCTCGAGTAAAGAAACTGATTTTCAGTCCGTTTCTGACCACTTTTTGCCTTTTGCTTTTTCTCCTACCCCATGGATTTTATCAGGTTCCGCCAAATGTCCGCACATATAATTTTTGTGGTACGCTGCAAGGCGGGTATGCTCTAGCGGTCCCCAAAACTGTAGACTGTGTACCCCCTATTATCCACTCTCCTACCCCCTATAGCATGAAAGTCGACATATGGGTACCCATAGACACACCTTATAGGGCCGAAGCTATAAAATGCTACATACATAACCGCACTATATGTACTCACACGGGTTTCCTAGGGAGTAAGGGCATTATCTATAACAGGTCCACCACCAGATCAGTTTCTGCCGCAGTTTGTTCTGAAACATGGAAAACGATAAACTGGGGAACTGAAACTCTCCTTCGTCGACAACATGGACTCTGGGCTACCACAAACAATTTAACTCTTGATTTTTCCCGGTGCTGTCGTGATATATGTAAAACTACCATAAATTTTTTCATAGAAGTGGGCCAGGTGGGCACAATGGACGGAGACACACTCAGCTCTGACCTTTTTGACATAGCCGGGTGTCACGCCCAAACCGGGAAATGCACCACTGATGAAGCTGTAGTCATCTGGGCCCCCTATCCCCTAAAGTCATTCTGTAAATATCATAAACTCGGAACATTTACTGTGGATGTAAACTTTCCTTTTGTTATCGCTAAAGAATTACAGAGTAGCTTTACACTCACTAACTCCACTGCTGCCTCTGCAAACTACTTAGTGCCTATGAGACGCTGCAGAGCGTGATAATCAAGGTTATCATGGGGCGGGATAACTTTTTTCTCCGTGAACACTATTATGGCCGTATACCCCGAGAACCCCAAAATACCACACACCCGACTAAAATGCGTATTACAGACACAGAAAATGCTAAGTTACAGTATTTGGAACAGAGAATTCTCCAAATTGAACAGGAAGCCTTTGGAAACGTATGGTTAGAGTTATGTTGATCTGCCCAACGACAGCTTGATACTATTAAACAACTCTTACGTATTGACACAACAGCAGGCGCCCGGGTCCTACTTAGGCGAAGTGACATACATGCTGTTTTTGCAGGGGATGCCCTGATGATATGGCCATGTACCCCGGTTAACACTACAAAATTTAGATCAACACCCTATATGCTGAGTTTCCATACCTCCCGCGACTCGAGCTGCAACACAAAGAATATTGCATACGCACAACAATTGACTACAAGATACAGAACAAGAACCCAAGGAAACGACGCCCCATTAAAGACTGATATCTGATATTATTACCGTAATATTGTGTTTTGTTTACTACTCCAGCCTACTGTTCTCATTTTTCAGTGAGGGCACTGAATACCGTAGGGGGGATAAATGTAATGAAAACTGCTCTAATCCAAAATATTTTCAAATTCCACACTTCTTTCGGCAACTCAAAATAGACTACCTCCTATGGAGCAATTAAAGTGACAAATCATCTCCGGCTGTCATAACGGCTACTTCAAAAGAACACACATCACCCTGATTGATCCGATTTTGAATCTATTCACGTGCAACTAACCCAGCGCAAAACAGTATAATTTGATATTCACGTGATAACTAAAATATTGCACTACTCATCCCAAAACTTACTTATGATAACACCGGAAACTTAAAATAACTAGCGACTCTATTATCATCAGGCGTGGGCACCGCCCTTCCTTTGATCTGCCATCCTCCTAACTGGTATTTAAACCTGTATCCCTGACACAATCAGCCTATTCGCCGACTCGCTCCCCGGGCCTCATTCGCTCAGTGTGTTGCTGCCTACACATTCTACCTATATTCGCCGTTTAATCGACTGTCGCGTCGTATGCCCAAGTTGTGATAATTATACTTTGTCAGTTGCTGTTATAGTACAATACTCGGCTACTCTAACCCCCTTTGTTTCCTATACAGTTCTTTATATTTTTATAATTACAGAAATTGCATTTAAAAAGTATAAATATCAAATTTTTCGGCGCTTCGCGCCGTTTTAAGACGATTCTTCATGATTTTTTGCCGTTAGAGACCCAGAAATTAGCTGAAATACACTACCAAAAGTCGAACAACTCGGTTTTTACAACACTAAAATTAATACTGTACCATATTTTAGTAGACCAAAATTTGCATGTACGAAATGTATGTACAAAGACTTTTGATGACCATCTTTGTACATATACAAACGGACCTTGTACAAAAAAACGCTGCATGGAATTAGGGTTTAGGGGCTCGGAAGCAGGGTACCCTATTATTCACATATGTACATAGCTGACCCAGCTCCGTCGGGGTTGTCTCCGCCCTGGTGACAGTCCAAAGTGCCGGAATCGGGGTTCCGTAAATAGGGCTCATCAGGGTCAACACCCCAACCCCGTTTCGGCAAAATCTTAACCATAGAATGGGGCTTTAGGGACTAGAAAATTTAGTAGCTCATCATTCATACATGTAGCTGAATCCAGTTCCGTCGGGGGTTTCTCTGCTCTGAGGGTAGTCCAAAGTGGCGGAACCGGGGTTCCCCAAGTAGGACCCATCAGGGTCAATACCCGAAACCCCGTTTCCGGCAAAATTTTACCCTTGGAAGGAGGTTTAGGGGCGCGGAAACGGAGTACGTCATTATTCATATATATGTAGCTGGTTCCGGTTCCGTCGTGTGTTTCTTCGCACCTGGGGGTGGTCCAAAGTAGCGGAACCGGAGTTCACCAAGTCGGACCTATTAATGTAAACACCCGCAACCCCGTTTCCGGCAAACTTTCTCCCACTGGAGGGGTTTAGGAACTCGAAAACGGGGTGCCCCATTATTTATATAAGAAACCCGGTTTCGTCAGGGGTTTCTCCGCCCTGGAAGTTGTCCAAAGTGCCGGAACCGGGGTCGCAAGTAGGGTCCATCAGGGTCATCAACTCCCCCAACTCCTTTTCCGACAATTTTTTATTTACTGAAGGAGAGTTTAGGGGCTCGGAAATGGGGTACTACATAATTCAAATGTGAAGCTAAACCCAGTCCCGTCGGGAGTTTCCTCGCTCTAAGGTCAGTCCAAAGTGCCATAGCCGGGGTTCACCAAGTAGGACCAATTAATGTGAACACCCTCAACCCTGTTTCCGGCAAAATTTCTCCCAATCAAGGGGGGGTTAGGGGCTCGAAAATGGGGTACCCCATTATTCATATATTTAATGGATAAAATTTTGCCTGAAAACGAGGTTGTGGGTGTTGACCTTGATGAGTTCTACTTGTGAATACCCTGTTCCGCCACTTTGGACCACTCCTAAGGCAGAGAAACCCCCGAATGAACCGGGGTCAGTTACATATATGAATAATGAGCTACTAAGTTTCCTAGTCCCTAAATCCCCATTCTATGGGTAAGATTTTGCCGAAAACGGGGTTGAGGGTGTTGAACCTGATGAGCCCTACTTACGGAACCCCGATTCCGGCACTTTGGACTACCTCCAGGGTGGAGAAACCACCGACGGAGCCGGGGTCAGCTACCTATATGAATAATGGGGTACCCTGTTTCCGCGCCCCTAAACCCCTGTTCAATGGGAGAAAATTGGCTGAAAACGAGGTTGTGGTGTTCACTCTGATGAGCCCTACTTGGGGAACCCCGCTTCCAGCATTTTGGCACTTTGGACCACCTCAGGGCGGAGAACCCCGACGGAACCGGGGTCAGATTCACATATAAATAATGAAGTACCCGTTTCCGAGCCCTTACACTCCCCTTCAGTGGGTGAAATTCAGCCGGAAACGGGGTTAGGATATTGAAGCTGATGGACCCTACTTGGGGAACCGCTGTTCCGGGACTTTGGACCACCCCCGGGGCGGAGAAACCCCCGATGGAACCGGGATCAGCTTCACATATGAATAATGGGGTACCCGTTTAGGAGCCCCATCCCCTTCAGTGGGAGAAAATTTACCGGAAACGGGGTTGGGGTACTCACATTAATAGCTCCTACTTGGGGAACCCCGGTCCTCCAATTTGGACCCTTCCTAGGGCGGAGTAACCCCCGACGGAACCGGTTTCAGCTTCACATTTTAATTATGTGGTACCCCGTTTCCAAGCCCCTAAACCCCTAGAGTGGGAGAAATTTTGCTGGAAACGAGGTTTGGGGTGTTCACAATAATAGGGGTCCTTTTGGAAAACACCAGTTTCGTTACTTGAGACCACCCTAGGGCGAAGAAACCCCCGACGAAAGCGGGTTCAGCTTCACAATTGAATTATGGGGTACCCCGTTTCCGAGCCCCTAAAGTCCCCTTCAGTGGGTGAAATTTTACCGGAAACACGGTTGAGTGTGTTGACCCTGATGGGCCCTACTTGGGGAACCCGTTTCCGGCACTTTGGATTACCCTCAGAGCGGAGAAACCCCCAACGGAACTGTGTGCAAAATACTATAACTACGTTTCCGTTTCCGTATTTTGCCCATCGTTTCAGTTTCCATTTCCGTTTCCTGATTTTACCCACACCCTCGATATACAGGCATTAGTTTGGGCCGCACTTCGTGGGGTTTAAACAATCGATTTCTTCACTTTTCTTGTATTACAGTAAAATTTGAATCCGTCGAAATGCATTTCACGTCAAACCTA
>JAVLUZ010000291.1:0-103473 GCA_036768485.1 Mermis nigrescens
CATAGGTAGCGCGATAGCGCTACCTATAATATACTTGGCCAGCCCCTTTTTTCTTATATGTTCTTCACAGCGAGTGCGAAATTTCTGTCCCCCCTCACAGCTATAACGGCACACATCTGAGAGGTGCGGTTTTTTTTAAAAGGTAGATAATAAAAAAACTTAGTGCCCCCATTTTTTTTCTTGTTTACACTCAATACCGAGTGCGTCGTGAGTGTGTAAAGTTTACACCAAAAATTCAAATAATTTGCGGAGGGCCAATTTTTTTTTAAAATGTTTTCCCTAATTAGTAGGTTACGAATCTGGTCTTAAAATTTCTTTACACTCATTGATTGTTGCACAGGAGTGTAAACTAGACGGTTTTTTACAGTTTTCGTGTGCAAGAGCATATCTAACTCAGTTTTACATTCTATGCAGTCTGATTGGTCTCAAAAGGTAGACGGTCAAAAAATCTAGGGACGACTTTTTTTAATTTTTTTCAAAAAGTAATATTTTCGAATTTAGAGGCGGTTTATTGTAAAGAGTCTGGGACAAAAAACTTTTTCCCTGCCATATTCTCCACTTGGTAGACAAAACGTGGTAACTACCCTTAAAATGTGCCTCGTCTTAAGCGCTACACGTCAAAATTTATTTTGTTTCTTTACAATCAATATTGCGTTATTAGTGCAAGTGTAAACTTTACACTGAAAAAATTTTTTCCACCCATAGCGTCGTGGATGATGAATTTTTTAAAAAATGTTTTCCCTAATTAGTAGGTTACGAATCTGGTCTTAAAATTTCTTTACACTCATTGGTTGTTGCACAGGAGTGTAAATTAGACGGTTTTTTACTGTTTTCATGTGCAAGAGCATATCTAACTCAGTTTTACATTCTATGCAGTCTGATTGGTTTCAAAAGGTAGACGGTTATAAAATCTAGGAGAAACTTTTTTTTATTTTTTCTTAAAAAGTAATACTTTCGAATTTAGAGGCGGTTTATTGTAAAGAGTCTGAGACAAAAAATATTTTTTCCCTGCCATATTCTCCACTTAGTAGAAAAAACGTGGTAACTACCTTTAAAATCTGCCTCGTGTTAAGCGCTACACGTCAAAATTTATTTTGTTTCTTTACAATCAATATTGCGTTATTAGTGCAGGTGTAAACTTTACACTGAAAAAATTTTTCACGCCCAGAGCGTCGTGGATGATGAATTTTTTTTAATGTTCTCTGTGAGGTTAGAATAACGAATCTGACCTTCAAACTTTTCTACAATCAATACACAGTACCAGGGATTCAAACTTTACACTCTAGTGGATGAGTAAAAAAACAGATTTTGTCCAAGATTTCTCTGCCAACTTTTTCGGTTATGAATTAAGATAATTTATATAGATAAAAATAAAGTAACTTTTAAGGGCTACACGTCGAAACAAACCGCGTTTAAAAAAATGTAATATTGAGTTGTTTATGGGGGTGTAAAGTTCGAAATCTGAGGTGTAAAATGGGCGAAAAAAACAGGTTTTTTTCGTATTTAATTGGTAAATCATATCAAATATTTTGCGGAACATAAGTTTGGCACATACAAACGTACTACAATCAAAGGGCTACAAACTGGCCCAAGCCGAATTTATTTACACTCAATGGGGCGTTCAGTTCAGATTTTTAAAGTTTACAATGTGGTGGACAGCGAAAAATACGTGTTTGTCCATATTTTTGTTCGCCACCCCTTAAAAAGTACTTTATTTTTATCCTATTCGACCTCTCCCGACTTCTTCACTTCATATTTTTGTTCGCCACCCCTTAGAAAGTACTTTATTTTTATCCTATTCGACCTCTCCCGACTTCTGAACAGAGAAAGTTAAGTGTAAATAAATTCGGTTTGGGCCAGTTTGTAGCCCGTTGATTGTAGTACGTTTGTAACTTATGTTTGTAAACTTTACACTGAAAAAATTTTTTGGGAAAAAAATCGGTTTGGGTTTTTTTTGAAACAGATGAAAAAAAAACCGATTGATTGCCCCAGATGTGCATTCTTGTGCTCAATTTCCATGCGCACGTACACGACCGTTAAGCGCAACGCTTAAGCGAGTCGCCCGGGACCACCTTCCCCTAAAAATTATCATATTTTTAATTCCTTTCCCACACATATTTTCAATCAAAATCCGGGATAGGAAAATGGGCACTCGGGCTTAATGCGACTTGAGTACAAATTGGTATGTGTGTTATCATATCTTACGTGTTTTAAAAGATCATATGTGTGTGCCTCAAATTTGTGCCTGTCTCGTTTGTACATACCTTTACCGTAAGCTTTTGCCCATAGGCCTATTGTCGTATTCATAGATCCTTTTCATATCTCTTGGTTCGTGTTGTTACGCCTCTTTTTCCGCGTCAGTTAAAACTGCGTGCGAGCGCAGTTTTGACGGCACTTTAAGATTTTACATTTTACAATTAGCTTTTGAGCCTGAGAGCCTCTCCGCCAGCTTCCGCGCTGAGCGTATCTTTTTTCCTTTTCGTCGCCGTACGTGAGCAGACTCCGTACGTGCCTTTTTATCTGCTAGGCTGCAGAACTCGTCGTGTTTGTGCAAATTGGCATCAGTTGTTGTATGCCTTTGGCAGGGCTTTGTGCCCTTGTTTAGTAATATTGTTTGATTTTATCCGATTAGCGTAACACGACGGTCAGCAGCATGTATCCTCCATGCTGTCGCTTTTTAATTGCTTCATAATTTTTCTGTCGAAAAAATATTGTAAAAATTAATTATTTAATTAACGGTTGAATTTCCGTGCTGTTGAATTCTGTCCTTGTGCTACACTATACTTAGGAACCCTTAATATTTTCAAGCACCGGAATTCGGTCCAAAACAAATTAATTAATAATCTTTTTGAGCCCTCAATCAGGTTTCCGGGGAACTTACTTTAATTAGGTACTTAATCTCAAAGGGGTTAAATAAGTAAGTTTCACTAGGTGCGTGCGTAGAGGGACGGGCTACCTTGAATAGGCTGGGCCGCTTACCCCCCCCCCCCCGAATCGCCGCCTGGTGATCGACCTCCTAAAAAGGGCGAGAACCCCCGTGTGAGCGCATAAGCTTGAGATTATGGTTAAGTAAGCGAAGTGAACGTAGCTTGAGTCTACGTTAACACATCTGATATTTACTTGTCCTTGGGCCATTGTGGAGACTTAATTTTTTCATAAATGTTGATCGTAATATCAGAATTACGAATCCGACTGAAATTTTCTTTGAACTCTGTGGTTGTGTAAAGTTTAACTGCCTATTAACTCAACTCTTGTTCTAGAGTATTGCGGAAGCTTAATTTTTTCAAAATGTTCTACGTAAAATCAGAATTGAGAATCTGACTATTAGTTTTCTCTACACCTAGTAGTTGTGTGAAGTTTGCACTAATCATTTGTTGTTAAATGTAGTTTATACTACAAATTTATTTTACTTCCAAATCTGAGCGTTAGTGTTCCTTACACTTGATATTTGCGTAGAGTTAATGCTGAAAAACTTTGATCTGTTAAAATAATGTAAGGTTGTCTTGTTTGAAAAGGATAATGCTGATGTTAAGAACATTATTGTTTTCCGTGTTCTTGGACTGCTGTCATTATAATGGCATGTTACTGTATGTGTTTACTGACTGATGTTCTCTAATCATACTAATTAAAAGTGGGGTACTAGCAAAGAAAAATGCTCCGATGGAACAAAAAAGATGAATATACTTGGAATTGTGGATTATTAAGGATGTAAAAGGAGGGGACTAGGAAAAGTCTACCTAAAGTCGCAAAATCTGCTAAAAATCAGACTTTCTCTAAGCAACGCAAAAAATCGATGTATATTCTGCGGCCTCTAAAAAAGTGGCTTTTTTAAATAATGTTCGAAGTTTCAGATAAGAGTGTACGAAATCTATCAAGGTTACTTTTTCAAATTGCTGGCACCTGATTGATTGAAAACTAAGAGGTTTGTTTTATTTTGTTATGAGCATTATAGCAAGCAAAGCAGGGGCCGATTGATTAGTGCACACAATCGTTTCGGGCAAGCTAGTGTATCTACATTTAGTCTGTTTCAAGTCAACTTACGCGTTTCCTACTGTTTTTAACCAACCATGTCTCCAATGGTCTTCGATGTTTGTGTTTTTCATTCAATTGGCTTAGAAGACTGTTAGATTACTCAATATTATTTCCCATAGCTACTGCATGAGCTAACGTGCTGCTTTTTCAATCATTTTTATGGTTAAATATTTATTTTAATCTGTTGGCCGCAGAATATACATCGATTTTTTGCGTTGCTTAGAGAAAGTCTGATTTTTAGCAGATTTTGCGACTTTAGGTAGACTTTTCCTAGTCCCCTCCTTTTACATCCTTAATAATCCACAATTCCAAGTATATTCATCTTTTTTGTTCCATCGGAGCATTTTTCTTTGCTAGTGATTAAATGATTTGCTCAATATGTAATGGATTTCAAACATTTCTCTAAAACAAAGACACTATTGCTTACAGTATCGTAATAGATTGATAAAAGTAAAAAAGATCTATTAAATACTATGAATATTATGCGGCATTATTAGGTTTATTAACGGAGAAGAACGCTTGTTGACAATTTTTATGATGTACATATCTAATTCTGAAACTTTCGTGTCCAAGTTTTGCAACCGACGTTAAGCGTTTCTAACCAAAAAGTTTTCAATCTGAACATGTGCATTTAGAGTTTTTCATCGAAGAAGTGCATATTTATAGACTGTTTCACATAAGTTTGGGTTCGAATTTTAAGAATTTTCTCGTAAGTTAGGCGACGGATTACGTTAATTGTATATCAAATCAATGCTATAATCGCAATCTGTCGGCTTATTGTTGGACATAGTTTATTAAATTTATGCTCAAACTTATGTGAAACAGACTGTAATTATTTAGGGTTTTTCTATTCGTTATTCGACAGCGCCTTAAGACTTACAGACTGAAATAAATTAGTTAGTACAGAATGTCCTCTCAGTGATGTTGAGAAGCAATGTCATGCGAGAACTATCAAAAAAGTCTTCTACGGTCTTTTTCACGGAAGCTTATGCATGGATCACTATTTCTGAATTCTGAAAAGAAAAAAATTCTTTTCTGAAAAGCAAGTCAATTTCAAAACCGGTTCAAACTGAAGCCAAAATCACGATACTGTGCATAACTGATAAGAGTAAGAAGTAAGTTTTGCTGAGCAAAATTATATTACAGTAGGCTGCCTAGAAATATTTTTGGCAACTACTTGTTTGAGTGTTGAAAATTTATTCCCATGCACAATGCTTCGTGAAATCGACTATAGATCGGTGATATAAGCGACCTATTATATGTGCTGAATTCCCATTCTGCACTTTCCAAATAACAAACGCTTAAAACTTTGCAAAACACTACATGAGACATATCCGCACCAGTGATCTTAATTTGGAATACATTGAAAAATTTAGATTTGTAATTAAAAAGGAACGATGAATAGGCCAACATCATAGATGTTCTTAGAGATGAAAGATTTTCACTTCCCTCACCCATGAATTTTCATCCCCTCTACAGAATACGCGATTTTCCGAAAGTCTCCAAAAATTTGCCGAAAATTCGTATAAAAGGTGCTTTTTAAGCGTTTTCAGTTATACATTTGCCCAAAAGTGTCAAATTTTCGGCGCTTCGCACCATTTGCTCATGTTTTTGCTATATTTTGTTCCATGTTTTTTGCTCTAGAAAGATAGAGCATAGTCAGAAATGCCAAAAAAACAGTGTTTTTGGTGCGTATTCACCACACATGGACGTGCGGGGGCTTCACGGGGGGTTATCAACCCCCGCAGAGGTTAAGAAACCCCCGCAGATCTATAAGTTTTTGCAACATTTCGGCAATTTTCGGTTATTTCACCCAAGCAGACCGCTCAAAATTTTCTTGCTGCCCATGCATAGTCCACCATTTTTCGGCCCAAAAAAATCACTTCAAATAATTTACCTTCCCCAAAACTCCTATGCTGTGCATGTCTGGCTAACATCAAAATCACATTTTGCATATTAATCATACACTCTGTACTGTTTTTCGTCCGGAACAGTTGGTCAGCTAGTGCGATGGTCAAATGGGATTTTTTCGATCAGCATATCTACGTTTATTTCTTAAGGCCGATCGCCCGGGACAGTCGGCCACCCGAAACGCAGCCACCCAATTCTGGGTGTCCGAGTGCAAAATCGCCAAAAATAGAAACGAAGTTAAATTCTGAGGTGTATCGATTTTCGTGCAGGGAGGTAGATACTTAGGAGGCTGAGGGGCACGCTCAAGCGTGAACAGGACCAATAAAAATGGTTTACTCACAATTCGTTTCAGTAGAATCATTTTACCGTCTCTGCTTTAAATTTGTGATTTTTTTGCATTTTTTATGAACATACTTAATAATTAAGCATCAAGTGGAGATCAAATGATGGTTTACTCCCGAATATTTCTGTTATTGCTTGTGACTGCGACACTGGCGATTTACACGGGTAAAGTTTTATCACTCGTTTTCGGTGATTTCAACGCATTTTCTACCTGATTTTTATTTTTATCTTGTTTTATCACTAAATTGTAAATATATGTATGTACAAAGGTGTTAACTTAAGTAGCTAACTTGAAATTTGGTAAAAAGATATTTCGGGGTTGACTTGCGAAAAGGATCATGCTGTTTAATTTGCTTGCTACAATGCTACAACACAAAATTCACAATAGCGCACGGCTGCGTGTTTTCTCTTTGCTCTGCCTGAAATCCCAACGTTTACCTTTAATATAGTCTTAAACCAAAGGTGAGTACAGTACGATAACCAATTTCCTAAGGCATCGCAAAGTCAACTTGGATGTGCTTTTTTATCAATTTATTTGTTACTAAATCATAATAAATGACCCGACTAAATCAGAAAATTTTTGGTGTCATATGGTCTTTAAAATAATAATACATTTTCTTCCTCTCCTACAAGATTTTGGTTGAAGACGGAATATATCGGGAGCCCTGATATTTTAATAAATTCAAGTGAAAAATTTTTAACATGATCTATTTGCTGATTCGAATATATTACCTATTTCTATCTTATTTAAGGCTAATGCAATACAGGTATGATTGACGATGCCTAGTACGATTTATGCTTCTTTTAGTTGGAAGCACAGGTGCGAAGCATAGTCACTGCGGGGGAGGGGAAGGGTTGCCCGGTCTGAGGGAGTGGTAAGCACACCTGGGCGTGAGGGATTCGGGGGTATGCACTCCCCGAGAAACCAAAATACCCCCATAGAAATCCGAATGCCCCCTCCAGATTTCAATTTTTGAAAATTTCTTTCCTTTTTTTCGAAATTTTTTGATTTTGATGAGAAACGTCGAAAAATAGTGTTTTTCACCTACCCACCATTTTAAGGCCATTTTTGACCTTTGAAAAATCTTGCACCCCCCAGAATTTCCTTGCTGCCCACGTATGGTGATAAGTCAGGAGTTTTTCGAGCTAAAATGGTCTTAAAAATAGTAAAAACGTTAGATTAGCACAATAACACTTTTGACAACTTTTGGTGACAATTTTAAGCACTCCAGCAAGAAAGTTAAGATTTTTTTCCGTTTTTGCTCTCAACTCCGCCGTATTTATCTCCCAAAGCAATTCCCTCTTTGTTCTTTTATGACTTGATCCATACGCGGATGTCTGATGAAAAGTGCCAAAAATGCATAATTCATTATCCACTGCACGCATTCTAAAGCCATTTCATGTGAAAGTCATTTGAGTTTTTTATGGTCTTTTTTGCCATGCATCTAATGCAATCTTTCGTATTCGGGTATGAACACTAAGATCTTTTGCCCAAGGCACGCCAAATTTGAGGCTGACAGACATTTTACTGTTCAGATTTAATTAGCCTCAATTTTGTTAACTTAATTTTTATACCTATCAAGTCAATTATTTTAATTCAGAGTATACACTTCTTTATTACAAAGCATAGATTTTAACTAGAAAAGGGAACGCTGCGATGGAACAAAAAAGGATCAATATACTTGGAAACACCCATTATTGAGGATATAAAAAGATGGGGACTAGGAAAAAGTCCCCAACGCAAGCAAAAATTGTAAAAATCGTCTAAAAAATTTGACTTTATTTAAGCAATGCAAAAAGCGAAGTATATTCTGCGGCCCGCAGAAGAAAAATATAAACAGTGTATTATGCAAAAATAAATAATCACTTTGAATTAGATAACAACAAATCTTGCGCATCATTACATTAATATTAAGTGCAATAGAATCTAGATAACGCAGCAAGGGCGCTGATTCTGACAAGGACTATAGCCTGTTTCTACTGTAACTCGTCAACCGTCCATATAGACTCAATTCAAGCATCTAAACAGTGCTGTGACATACTACAGTAGGGCCCACATATCCGAAAGCGGAGTAAATTTACTCTGAGTAAGGCTTACTCCGGAGTAGTTACTCCAGAGTAAATCGCAAAGTAAGTTACTCCGAGATTCGGTATACCCGACAGTGGAGTAAAGGTGGAGAGTAATTCGTGTAGTATCGTATTTATTCTGCAGAAAATCATAGATTGAAGGCACAACATGTTGACTGATAAAGTGATTGTTCAAGATCTCCTTCGGACGTAATTTTAATTATCTATCTGTGTTGCAATTGCCCGTAAAATATTTAGAAATATATATATATATATATATATATATATATATATATATATATATATATATATATATATATATATATATATATATATATATATATATTTATTTATATATATATATATATATATATATATATATATATATATATATATATATATATATATATATATATATATATATATATATATATATATATATATATATATATATATATATATATATATATAAGATAAGGCATACCTACATGAAAATACAGAAAAATTGTCTTTTGTCAAGAGGGTTTCCAAAAACTCCAACCATTTTGCTTCACGGACGACCTAAAGTAGGAATTTTTCATTATGTTGAGGTTAAAGTGGTTTAGCCTAAAATTTTATTTCCCAATCGCACATGGTTTGAATTCATCAATTGAGCAATCAAATTTCATTGATCGTTGGATAAGCACTCGTATGTTGAAAAATGTTGAAAAGCAGTTTTCCACATGAGCAATAGTGCAATATAGCTTCCGAGGCAGATAGCAAGGTAACTGGAGTTCGTCATCGAACAAATCCTGTATACAGACCCGTCTAAAAATAAGCTCTTCCATCGATTAATTGGTCACGTAAGGCCAGAATGGCAAAAAACACCACTTTTCGACCATACTTGCACAGCATGGGAATTCTAGAGGCGGAGGTGAAATCATAAAGTGCCTTTTTTTAGTCCAAAAATGGTAGGTATGCGTCAAAACCATCGTTTTTCAGCGATTCTGGCGATGATCTATATTTCTTGAGCATAAAAACATAAAAAAATATTAAAAAAGTCGGAACAAATCCGACAAAATATAGTCAAAACATGAGTATAATGGCGCAAAGCGCCGAAAAATTTGGCCTTTTTGCGCAAACAGATAGCTAAAAACGCTTTAAAAAGCATCTTTTCTACAAATTTTTTAGAAAATGTTTAGGAAGTTTAAAAAAATCGCCAATTTCGGTGGGGGTAAAAAAATTTTTGCGGAGGTGCAAATTTTTCAGGGGGGGTGAAAACCCTAAACCCCCCACAAGCTCATGTATGTTTTCGACGTTTTTCATTAAGCTTTATCAACTGGTGTCAAAAAAGTGAGGAAAAGAAAAAATATTGAGATTTTAATTCCGGAAGTCATCTGTATTGGGGTCTTGAATTCTGGGGGATGATTTAAGCCACTAGACATTCGCGCGCCCACGTGTGATTAAGGACTGCACAAGCCACACATGTACCCTACACATCTTTACATTAAAATAGTTGTTACTCCGAGATCTGCTCCTGCCCCTGGTCAGGAGTAGAATCGCGGAGTAAATCTACTCCGGAGAAACGCTACTCCACCTTCGAGTATACCAAACAATTTTACTCGGAGATTTACTCCGCGATTAACTCCAGAGTAAGAGATACTCCACCTTCGGGTATTCGGGCCTAAGTGTGCTAAATAAAAATCTTGCAGCAGGAATCGAAGCAGTATTGCTTCGACTATAATCAGACGTTCTACCACTACACTAGTCGGAAGCTTTTAGCGATGTTTAACATGCTAATCTATTGATTATAATGGTCGATTTATGACATACTGAATGCGCAAATTCCATCTGCATGTTGCATGATCTGCTGTAAAACGAGAATAAATTATGCCGTAAAAAATTTTATTGAAAGCCCCTTCCTTCCTTTTTAGCTACAGTGATCTCTAAATGACCTACAGTAAGTAGGTAAGATAGAGTTCCTGTAGCCTCAGAAAATATTTGTTGAAAAAGCTCTCGGATAAATGAAACAGACTGTAAACTCGCGCCTTGACAATTTAGCCCTAAAATTATATGGCTTTTAAAAATAACGAGAAAGACAATTAAAAATTACGAGTAAATTAGGACCTTAGTGCATAATGTTAGGAGGAAAATTTGAATAAAATACAAAATATAGGTAAAAAACAGGAGAAAATGTGGCTATAGGACCATAGTAAAACAAATGAGATACGAATTTTACAATTTATTTATCACTTATTAGTAACTATTAAATATTGGCTATATTGTTAAATTTTTTAGAAGACACCAGTTTTTCAGAGGCTGCAGAATATACTTCGATTTTTTTATTGCCTAGAGAAAGCCTGATTTTTAAGCATATTCTTAAAATTTTTGAATACGTTGATGACTTTTTTCAATTCACCATCTTTTATATCCTCCTAACACGTGTTTCCAAGTACATTTGTCCTTTTTGATTCCATCGGAGCATTTTTCCATGCTAGTACCCATCTTTTTATTAACAATATCATAATAAATCAGTGAGTTCATGAAGAACATACCGAAACAATTTTTTAGTTTTTGGATTCCTATTCTCGGAGGTCCTGCCTGATCCCCCACGCCTATGTATCGTGAAGCATAGTGTGCAGTATATTTTTCTTTGTTTATTCCAATCTACTTAATTGAAGGTTGCGTGGTTTTTCATGCTATAAAATCTATAAAAATAATGAAAAATAAAAAGTTTACACTTTGCTGGGCTCCACGACTTCTCGACACTATGACCCACAGGCCCGTAGCCAGGAGGTGCAGATGGTGCGGCCGCACCCCCGGTCCCGCATATTAAAGTTAGAAAAATGGTGCTAAAAACCGAAAGAAGCTTTGAAATTTATGCAAAAACGATAGAAATATGCAAAAATCATTTTATCGCTTGGGAAATTTACTGCTTTAAGCTACTTTTAATTAGTTTTCAAAGCTGTATACGAGATTCAACAACTTGCACCCGGTCAAAAATCCTGGTTACGGGTCTGCCCCTTACCGCTGATTGCGTTTTTTACTTCATTTCCCATTGAAGGTATAGAATTTATTTTTTGAAACATAAGCTTTTAGCTTAATGTAAGACCGCTTGCGCATATTTCACTCTTTAGCTCAACAATCGCAGTATTTATTAAGATCATATCCCAATTGATATCGAGAGAAGTTGACCGAAAAAAACCTGGCGAAAAACGACTTTTTTAAACTCATACATAATAGTTTACACTCCCAGAAATAAATTTGTATTGAGTGTAAAGAAACGCGATCAAATGCGGTGGGTAAACATCGACCCGTGCTTCTTTTTAGAATATTCCACACGATTTGATTCATAACCGATGAAGCTAGCAGACAAAAAAGGTAGAAAAACATGTTTTGTTTACCCCAGAGTTTAAACTGTGCACCTCCATAGCTTACTCTGCATTGAGTTTAAAGAAACACTTCCGAATTCGATATGTGATCCTTAAAACATACTTCATTTTTATAATACTTCGCACGTCCTGATTCATAACCGAACAAGCTGGCAAACTAAAGAAAGGGGCAAAAATGTGTTTTTTGTCATTCTCGAGTGTAAACTTTAAACCCTTGTTACTAATTCCACATTGACTTAAAACAAACATGGATAAATTCACTGTTTAGCGCTCAAAACGAAGTACTTTTTCAATAAAAAGAATTTCGGCGGACTCTATACTGGAGATGTTGGCAGACATAAAGAAAATTGAAACGTGTTCTTTTCAACCCCAGTTCTTACACCTAACGTACTGTGGCTCAAAAACTAGCGCGAATTTTAGGAAACAAAAAAGAATTAGAAAAATTCATTCTCTATATTATAAATGCATTAGATTACAGTAATAGTTTGAAATGAGTAAGTAATTCAAAGGCGGCGTTTTGAAAAACAATTTTAATTCGAAATTTGTCTTACTGTAGGGCTAGAATCAGTGTATAAAAGTTTTAGGTATTAATTCGTGTCCTCCAGGTCATGGGCAACATTTAAAAAAATTGGCTATCCGCAATTGATTAATAGAGATTTAATTTTTTTCTAAACTTTACACACTCATTAATATCTAGGCTTCGAGTTTAAAGTAATATTAAACACACTCAAAGCAAACTTTCTAATATTTATTTTCTAAAAAAGTGCACCACTCATCGTTAGAGCTTTAAGGGGTGCTCAGGTGCTAGGTGTATCCATTACATTATAGAAACGCTCTAACACGCTACCTATGATTTAATCTTGCCTCTAACTTAGAGTTGAGTCAGCTTGCACAGGTCAGATTCGAGTAAGCTTTTATTTTTTCTGAGAAAATAGGGGAAGGGCTAAAAAGCTTCTTTCATTTTCAACGAATGATGTTCCAATAGGTACGTAATATCGCAATAGAATGTTCTAAAAATTCAAGCAATCAATGAATAAGTAAATAAGTAAGTACGTATTAACATATATAATCATTATAGATGAGGCGGACCCCGGAATTGCCGTGCCTCTGTATCGTCGATATGCCTATTCGCCAACGGTCAATCCTAAAAAGACAATTAAAAGGAAGGATCTGTTGCAGAAGATTGGAGAAGGATATCAACAGGGAAGAGGACGCCCAATCAAAGATATGTCGGAGTCCTAATGAAATTTCATGAGAATATTGATTTCAGCGGTTAAATAATAGGTGTTATAATCAATTATTTTTTCGACTTAATCCTTTTTCGGGCGGGACACGGGTGCACAATATATAGTTATTATTACCATACATGCACAGCATGAAAATTCGAAAATTCTGGTAGGGGGGGGGGCTAACAAACGATGGGTGCACGTCGAAAACAATGTTTTTTTACGTTTCGGACGATGTTCGTTCTTTCTAAAATATAATAACATAAGGAAATTCCGTAAAATTTTAAAAACATGAAGTAATTTAGGCAAAATATAGTCAAAAAATGTGTAAATGGCGCGAGTGTCGAAAATTTGTGACTTTTGAGCCGAAAAATGAGCTAAAAACGCTCTAAAAGGCAAACCTTTTACAATTTTTAGGAAAAATCGACAACTCTGGGAGTTCACAGCGATATTGCGGGGGAGGTCAGTTGCCATTCTGTGGGTCAACCAACCAACCGCCACCATAGAACACGTACACTCAACATCACTATAATTACATGGACGGAGAGGGTTCGTCTGAGGAAAATATGGCAAAATAAAGGCCAAAAATTGATGAGTGATTTATTGCGAAAGCGTGAAACTAAATCAATATGCAGTTTCTAGTCAAATTCAAGCACTTTTGCAAATAATTTTCCATTTTTCTCTATTTTTTGCTTTGTCTTGCCTTATCTTTCCGAGAAAATTTTCCGTTTTTATTCTGGAGTTTAGAACCAAGCTTTCTCAACAAAGGGACAATAGTTTAGAGGGACTACACCCTAAGAATAACAAACAGGAATTTTATGGTGAGAATGGATCAAACTGAAAATTTTGTAAAAAAGTGCTCGAAATTAGTTTGGTTTAATATAGTTTTAACGCTCAAGCATTTATAAGAGTTTTTGATGTCATTTTGACCCAATAAGTTTACTAACTGACCCCCAACCCAGAACTTCTATGCTGTGCATCGATAATCAGCCGTACATAAGCAGTGACTAAACCCTGGAATATGATGTGACAAAATCGCGAAAAAACACCGAAACTTCAATTACGGACGTCTATCAGACTCTGCGAGTCTAAACCCCCACGTCGATACCTTTTGGTCATAACACAATTTGTTGAAAGTGTATTTCTCGCACTCTGGCCCGATGCTTTTGTTTTCTGTGCACCCACTTTCAGGCCTTTTAAATCACAATTATTGGATTGGCTGAATTGGCTTTCCTGTAGCAAATGAGATGCCAGTATGTTCTGCAATTCTACTCCCAAAATGTCGGCGAGTTTCGCCAATGTAACTAGCCATACAGCTAGAACACGTATACTTATATACTAAATTTGAGAGTAGCTTAGCAGGTACAGCATCCTTGTTCTTGAAAAACCGGCTTATACACATGACAGGTTTGTAAACAAGCCGGTTTTTCAAGAACAAGGATGCTGTACCTGCTAAGCTACTCTCAAATTTAGTATATAAGTATACGTGTTCTAGCTGTATGGCTAGTTACATTGGCGAAACTCGCCGACATTTTGGGAGTAGAATTGCAGAACATACTGGCATCTCATTTGCTACAGGAAAGCCAATTCAGGGTGATAGCTTATCTGCTATTCACAAACATGTCTCAAATAGCAATCATTCAATTACATCAGATTGCTTCAAGGTTATCAGTCGAGCATCCAATTCTTTTGATCTTTTAATCAAGGAGTCGTTATACATAGCACGTGATCGTCCTATTCTCAACAATAATGTTTCATCATATCCTCTAAATTTGTTTTAATTTACTGAAATCCCACCTTTTTCATTTTCTTCTAGTTTAAAATATTTTATAATTCTCTTCATAATTTAATGGTATGTTTAAACTTTAAGTTTTTCTCTTGGTTTACAACTCTCGCTTAACAAGCTCATTTTTCAAAACTATTACCTAGTGCACAGTCGCTTCTACAATTATTTCTACTGGGAAAAGCGATATTATTTTTTATATCTGCTTGCTTGTTATGATTTATATCTATGTGTCGAATTAATTGACGCTCTAAATAGAATTAACCGTCGAAAGGTGCACCTTACTTGAGACAATCTCAAAATAAGTTAGCGAAAATAGATTGCGAACTTGTTTACTTTCTCCTTTGATGCAGAAAAGATGCTGTAAGCTCACGTAAATCTGCAGGAAGGATTTGAAATTTATTTCTATATCTATATATTGCTAATGTTGTACAATAGTACAATAACCAGGCTTTGCACATAACAGGCAGGTACCAGTACATAGAACGACCTCGTAAATGATACCGATTGGAAAATTATAGTCTGTTTCACACAAGCTCGTTCATAAATTTTAAAACTGCCTTCGACAATTAGCTGACAGATTGTGATTATAGCATTAATATGATATATAATTATCGTAACCCTCGGCTTACTGTCGATAAAAATTCTTAAAATTTATGCACGAAGTTACAGTGAAACAGACTATAAATGAAAGCAAGTGCAAATATGACTACTTTTGACATATTTTACGTTATTCTTCTGGGGTAGGTTTCTCATAAGACGTCTAAGCTTAGTCGCGTCTAAATTTTTAGATTTAGACGCGTCGATTCTTAACTGTGTTTCTCATTATACGTCTAAGTTAGACGCGTCGAAATTTCGTCGAAGTTAGACGTGATTTAGACGAATCATTCTAATGAGAAACCCACCCCCGTATTACTGTGGCTGTGCTATGGCCGGTTATTAAAATTGTTTTAGATGCGATATTTATTAGGATATTGAAACAATTTTAGCTGCGATATTTATTATTTAAGAAATCGTATTCCTTTTTTGTGCGGGTTCGACTTTTTGACCGCCATTTCCGAAGTTTAGCTACATATGTAATTCTACCGATCCGTTTAGAGAAAAAGCACAAAAGTGTGTTTTTTAAGCATTTTTTGTTTTTTTCTGGCCCGAAATTACAAACATTTCAGGTAGGAGGCAAAAAGCCTCGAAAAAGAGTAATTATTAAGCTTTGACAACATTGTTTGCGATTAATCCATGTCAAGTTGACAAGTTTCCTACGTTTTTAATTGAATACCGAGAGCGCACGAGGATGTGAGCAAGCTGTCATTAATAACTTGATTGCGTATAAAATTAATAAACTTAAAAAATATGTACACATAGGCTACTTTTTGATTGTGTCGTTTTTTGAGTCATTGTCTCGTTACTAAAGCCCGAACCTAGAGAATTTTCATTTTTATTTTAATTTTTATTCATTGTTCTTCAGATGCAATTACGTGGTCGGTACTACTCTCAGACAAATAGATAAATTCTGTTCGCGTGATAAAGTGTTAAACGAAGTAATGCAAATAGGACAAAAACAAAGAAATAAAACATCGTGTGAAATCGAGCCGGGTGGGTAGAAAGACTGAAATTAATTTCGCTTCGGTTTGAAACTTGCCGAAAAAATAATACGCGACACAATGCAATGCGTCAGACAAAAAAAGCGAACGCCTTCTCGATCTTTAATCAAGATATGTAAATAAGATGATTACTGTTTTATGGATAAGTTTAGGTAGGCATTGTGTTACAAGGAGACTAATTTCCTGCGTTTATAAACATAATCAATTCAAGTGTGAAGTTAAGAAAAGTGAGGAGAGATGGCGTGGGCCTCTATAAGCGACTATCAAAAGAATACATTTTTCTGACAATTCAAGAGATTTTAGTCATTTTCGGTCTTAGGTCTTTTACCGAAGAAATCATGTGCATGCATATGTTTTCAGGTGGCCAATAAAGTAAATAAAGGTAATTAATATGTACTATCCGGCGAAAAGCACTGGAAAAAATGACATATAAGGGTCAAAAATTATTGCGAATTACATACCCATTCGTTATCCCGCCAATTACTTTGGGCCAATAGGAAGGCCGGGCCCCCCGCCCCCTCCTTGAATCTGCCCCTGCATGCAACCGCAGATTTCATATACTAAAAACGAAGTATACAAAAAATGATACAAATTTTGGCATAAAAAAATCGTCATCGAAGGATTCTTATCAATACAATAATCTATAATGAATATTTTTTATCCTGCTTGCTTACAGTTTAGTTCGGATTAAAGCTAGACAAAAATTTTATTTCTAACCGACAATTAGCCGACAGATTACGGTAATTAATTATGGATTAGCTGAATTCACTTATCGTAATCTATTAACAATAATTTAATTAATTTTTTATTTTTTAATTTTTCTATTATTATTTATTTTATTTTTAATACATACTCAGTTATTTAAAACAGACTGTAGATAATTTTGTTTGAGTTTTAACATCTGACTGTTTTGTAAAACGAGCTAGGATTGCGGATCATAGAATTAAATCAAGTAAATGTTTAGTTTAAAATATTGTCTAACGAATATCAGACTGACTGACTGGTCCGTATTATTTATATTGTTCACGCGAGCGCATCTTAAACTTAGTTTCGCGTAAACCAATGCATCCGACAAGTTTTACAATCAGCAAATATCTACAAGAAATAATTATATTACTGTAGCTTTAAACAAGGAAACTTTCGAATAAAAATTTTTAAACACTTCTTACATGCACAAACGCTTGAGACTACGAATATTCATACGTGTAACACGGGGTAAGGGATCCCCCAACCAATAGTTAGTTGCCCCTTGCAATCCCCCTGAAGCCAAAAAATTTTTTGACCCCCGCCCCGATTTTTGGGAAAAATTGAATTTTTAGGCCATTTATTTCTGGTCGTTTTGGCCGAAAATTAAGGCCATTTACCCTCCCCTCCTCAAATAATCGGGGACCCCAATCCCAAATTTCGCGCCCTCACTTGTATGCCGGTATACATTAATCGCATGATGTAGCCTACCTTTAGCGAACAGGTAATGAGCCGCAAAACATGCTCCTTGGTGTTGCAATTCGCAAGCTTTCTCCAGCAGGCTAGCGAATTTTTTCACATCTTTAGGCCTATTCTTCGTTCCAGAATACGTCAAACCGCTTTCAAAAAAACAAGCCGCAGCGTCATTATTTTCGCAAGCTTTCGACATTAAGGTAAGCGCCCTCGCGCGGTCTTTCTTGTATCCACCTTAAAGGGCAAAATAGTCGAAATTAATTCAGCCATACATGATCTGGGGGTCGGAATTAAGTTTCACCAGAAAATTTTTAATCCCCCCTCCGAAAATTCACATCCACCCAACATTCTCGATTTTCCGGAAAATTCCAAAAAGTTCGTAGATAAGGTGCTGCTTTGAACAATCTTAGCCATCTGTTTGCACAAAAGTGTCGAATTTTTCAGCGCTTCGCGCCACATACCCATTTTCTGATTATATTATCTTCAATTTATTCGATTTTTTTGATTTTTTCAAATTTCTTTGCTAGTAAGATAAAGCATCGTCAGAAACGTCTAAAGACGACTTTTTTTATTTTTGAGCACAAAAAGGAACTTTAAAATTTCACCCTCCAGAATTCCCAGGCTGTGCATGTCTGAATCAAACTATAGTTTTTTCTTGTAATAATTCATATATTCCGATTTCATAAATAGTTTAAGAAACATTTATTCGCACTCATAGTGAAGTAAATAAAGGAAACTCCAAGCTGAAATTTTTTTCAGAACATTCAGCTGAGTTTTATGCGTTCCACAGCGAGAAAATATTTAAAATTTCGGCGCTTCGCGTCATTGATTGCATAAATATAGCCATTTAACATTCTTATCTCCATAAATGTGCAAAATTGAGCTTAAAAGGATAAAAATGTCGAAATCTGCACTGCTTACCATTACAAAGCTACAAAATTAAGGTTAAAGGGATAAAGATGTCTAAGATTTCCCACCACACATGGGCATAGGTTTTGGAAAATTAGGTACTGTACTGTCAGACGATTTTGAAAAAACGAAAGGTGCTGCAAGCCAATTTTTGAGCTTACTGCGGAAAAAAGGCCGAAAATCATACCTTATAAGAGTAAAAAATTTTTCGGTGCTTCGCGCCGTATCGATAAATTTTTCGATTTTTTTATCGCTAGAAACTCGCGAATCGGTAAGGCTTCACTAATGAGAGCCAAGAAATCCACTTTAGCGCACACATGTAACCATTTTACAATACCCTAAAATTTACATGCGCAGAATGTACATTGACTCATGAGGACCGTATTTGTACTTGTGCAAGCAAACCTTGTACAAAAAAACAATGACCACAATTTACTGTGTGGCCATTCCTGAATTAAACCCCCTCTGGCCACCTCTACCTTGCCCATGTATGTGTTCCATATAAGATTTTGCATTGTTTGATCTCAAAAAGACTACAAAATTAAATTTGAAAGACTCAAAAATACTGAAATTTTTCCTGAATCTCGTAATTTTCTATCTTTTATCACCACAAGCTGGATCCGAAAATGTAAACGGGTCGAGAAATATCTTCTTTTTACGTAAAATTGCGTCCGAAGGATTTTCGAAATTGTGACGCTTCCCATTCCTGGAATAAAATCCTGGATATGAAATTGCATTGATTTAGATATATATTTAACCTAAACATGTTATTATCACGTCACATATCCAGCTATCCAGAACAGAATATGAAACTATTAATCAACCAGACGACTTATTTGGCCAAGGCCGAAAATTAGCCGCGAAGTATAATATAAAAGTCAGTATGATGGGCGACATGCGCAGCTATGTCATGAAATAAAAAGTATTGAATCCTATATAAAATTTTTCCGTCTGACTGTATATCTGAATTATATATTTGTTCTTGTGGATGACCTGGCTCCTAGATATACGCTGATTTCTTACTAAGCAATAGCTACTATTAGCATGTTAGAGATCATACATGCACAGCATAAAAATTCGAGGGCAGGGGTTCAAAACCAAAAAAATTTTCTAAAGTGCCCTTTTTAGGCTCAGAAACGATGGGTATGCGTCAAAAACAACATTCGTTGACGTTCTGATGATGTTGTGTCTTTTTAGAACACAAAAGTAATAAAAAATCAAAAAAATATATAAAGAAAATCGAGTAAATTGGACAAAATATAGTCATTCTATAGGCAGCTAGACTTATTATACGAAAATCATACAGGGAAGATGTTTTTTCTTACTAAGTCCAATTTGGCACGGACACGTGATTGAAACATCTTCAGCAAGTTCTTACGTAATTGGGCGAAACAATATCAACACTAGTTGCAATTTTCAGTATTTTAACAAATTAGTGGTATCATTCAATCTTATCTAATATCTTTATATGACGACTGAGTCGTACACATTTCGGTGTATATACATTTATGCGTAATTATCCACATTTGAGATAAGGGAGGAAATGATACATTCTGCGCAGGTCGTCACGTCACTAATTATTATGCCAGGATCACGTAATATAGGTCAAATTACGCACAAAAGGCAACTATGCAATTTTGAGGTCAACAAATGCAATTTTAGATAAGGAATTTTATGAAGATTATCACTAACGTAATCAACGTGAAAACGCATTTTCACATGATTCTTTATGACAAACATGAGGAACGAGCATAAGACTTAGCACGAGACTGCATTAGTCATGGTTTTGAAATAAGCTAAGCATTTAATTCTCGATTAAAACGATTCGAATAGTGAACTGATGTAATAAATCTGTTAATGAGCTTACGGAATCTAAACGGCAGGGGCAAATTTAAAGGTCCAGTGGACGGCCACCCCTCCCCCACTGACATAACATAGTTGGCGAAGAAATGAACGGACATGTAATTAAATGATTTTTGGCCATCAATTCTCGAATTTTGCCGGATAATACCTAGTGCACAAATTTTGAAATTTCGCGAAGCTGAGCGTGAAATGCTTCAAAGGGCTTGTGTATATGTGACTGCAAAAGCACAAGTTTCTGATCGTCCTTCTGCCTAAATTTCACAAATTTTCAGGTGCTTAACACCGGATTGTCGCTGAAGTCAAAAAATTTGATCGGTCAGATTTAGTTTATATGTATCAGGGCAGTAACTTGATCAGTTTTTAATTTATATGCATACGACTAGCGATTTAACGGCAATTTAACTACGAATTAGGGTAAGGATTTGCATATTTCTACTTCTACGAGGATTTGCTACTATAGCTAGACTAGAACGATCTATTTCAGTTTAGGAAATAAATTCATTCCCCATCTGTATGATTTGTCTTCTGAACATTTCGTCATACAAAGATTAATACAAAAATTCAACGCATTACGAAGATCATGCGTATAAAGGAGTTGTGTGCCAAAAGATTGATGTGACTATGACACGTTACTATCGTGTTCGCATATTGGCTAGCAAAGCAGGAATGTGTAAGAAACATAATTTCAAAAATTTATCGAGTTAATTGCCCTTTCTAAATATTTAAATTTGAAATGTGACCAAAACAAGATAATTTATACAGAATTTCACAAAAATTTTCCTCTTAATAGAATTTTTTTCTTTTTCAATTTTCAATTCACAATTTCTTTTAATTCTTAGTACTCTTTATTTTATTAATCCTTATTAAAAAACAGTGTTTAAGGGTATACCTTCACTGCAAGCAAGTACAGGGTGTCCCACCTAACTATCCCAACTACTTTTTCGTAATAACTCTGCTAATTCTTGATATTTGTTGATGATTTTCTGGACATAGTTGGAAAGTCCAATAGGAAACTGGATGACATGATAAAGTTGCGTTTGCTCGTTCATGGTGTAAGCCACAAAAGTTTGTGTAAACCTTAGTTTTTGCAGGCTATCCCACCTATGTAGTTATCCAAACAACATATTATCTCGCGTTAGGTCCATCAATACTTGATATTTTTGAAAAGTTTTTTGAACGAATGTAGAAGATATAATAAGCCATCGACTTATAAAGTTAAGGCATGATTTGGTTACATACTGTCTAAAATACAGCATTTCTACAGAACTAACTTTTTTAAGCCATGCAAAAATTGTTGTACTAACTTGTGACAGCAATTTCTCATGAACTTGTGCAAACCCATTCAACAATTTATTTTATTGGTTCACAAGCATTCTTATGGTTTGAATCGTGGACTACGAATTGATCGCAAAATGCATTTATTTTTGAAAGGGCATGCTATCAAAAATCTAAGGTTTACACAAAACTCCGGCAGTTTACATCACGAACTAGCAAAACCGATCAAACCTTGTCAGTCAGTTTTCTATTAAACGAAGTTATTAAGAATAAACATGTAGGATTGTAAGGCGGAACAGACACCCTGTATATCCAGAAGAAAGGAAATCATATATATGAAAAAACCAAAATTTTCATGACAGTAGAACTGAGGCAAAGCTTGTATAATAAATAATCCATTTTTAGGTACGAGTACACGGCTATCAACTTAATATTGACGCTGATCGTATGATAAAAAATAATAACATATCATTATCAACTTCTAGGGAAAGGTATAAGGCTTCAAAAATCTACTTCATGGAGTGTTTCGCTCGTTACTTTTGTTTTATTCCATCCATATATGTTAACATTTTTCATAAAAATCAAAATAAATGCAGCGAAACCATTATCATAAGGAGTATGAGATCACCTTAAAAGCATATGCAGGAAATTGTGAACGGGCAAGCGCAAAACCGAACAATATCAGAAAGATCTTCCTTGAAATAAATGTTATCTAAGGAAATAATTAGGTACATACATGTAAGAGGGGTGGGGATCCCCCACCTAAAGTTGGTTGTCTTCCCAGAACCAGAAAATTTTTGACCTCCAATTTTTGAAAAGAATTGAATTTTTTGGCCGTTTTTAGGTGTTTTCGGGCCAATTTTAAAGCCCTTACATGTATGACTAGGTACCTATGAATAATAATGTATTTTGTGGAAGCCTGAACATCTTCAGAGTGAGTGTAATTCCAACGAATTGTCTGGGTAATACAAATAGTGCCTCTTGAGAAAGAACTATCCTAAATGGCAATGGTGGGCCCAATATTTTCGTACGGAAAATGGTACTGTAACTTTTCATGAATATTTATTTGACTGCTATTTACCTGCAGAATAGCGTTTTTCGTCGCGCATGTCTCGATGATTTTACTTTGGCCATTTCTGGCGCGAAAATTTTCGCAAAATTTTCTAGAAATTCTTGAAAATTTTACAAAAGTTATATACAGGGTGGCCCATAAAAAAGGCTACATTCCAATTTGACAGGTCATTACTTCGGCTCATGTAAACTTCAAACTTTCAAACTGGCTGCATTCGATAGATAAAAGTCTCTTCTTTCTAAATGTGCAAAAAATTTTAGCCAAGTTATAGTGTTTCGGGCCCTAAGACAATTTGTTCACACCCTACTTCAATATTGTGTAAACGCCAATAGCGTCATTGGTCCTGCCATTAATTTGCACCCTGTTTTAACGATATCCAGAGATTTTTAACTCGATAGGACGCGTATCTATTCCGGAGATTTAAAAATGTGCTGATTAATTCTTGTGACTAGAAATATTGTCAAAAATATCAAAAAATAATAACAACATACACGGTAATGTAATTCAATGCAGAAACCCTGGGGTTTAAGCAGTGAGGTGTAAACAAATTGCTGTATTGCAGGTACCGCTGAAAGCTGGCCAAGATTTTTAATGTTGATCAAATAAAGACATGTTTATCTATCTAATGCAGCTGGTCTTAAAATTTTATTTTAAGATGACCCAAGGTTATAGCGTATTAACAAATGTAGCCTTTTTTAATGGGCCACCCTGTATAATGCTGTCAAAGTTGAACTTATATTGTTTAGGCACAGTGAGTGCGGATAGAGAATTTGTAATATAACGATTTAGTTTCAATTGTAGTCGGCATATAGCTATAAGATGCAAGCGATCCAGATATATTCCTACAAAGTGTTTCATTATTAATTCATCCTTAAAGTATTATTGATAAACAACAAAGTAATGAAAATACAAATAGTGCCTCTTGAGAATACAAATAGTGCCTCTTGAGCAAGAACTATCCTAAATGGCAATGGTGGGCTCAATATTTTCGTACGGTAAACGGTACTGTAACTTCCTCATGAATACATTAACAAAGTCTAAACAAGAAGTAAGGATCAAGCGCCTTGAAAGATCACTGTTGGAAGAAATAAGCAAAAAAATAAATGCTAGCAGCACAAAGCAGAACTAATTTTAAAAGCATTTGGTCAAAGTAAAAGTGGAATAAGTCATATAAAACTTCATATGTTCCAACTTGAAATTTTACAAAGTCTAAATTATAAAATTTATTTAACAAAAAAGAACGGAACAGATTACCAGATCATGTTGCTGCATCTCAAAACAGTGGTTTGTTCAAAAAAGAGCTGCGTAACATTGATTATTACAAATTTCATGATGGGGCATACCTAGTATCACTCCGTGATGTGTATGTCCTTTTGTTCAATCGCCATTTTCTTATGTATTCGTGTTTTACTTAATTTCGTGTATTACTTCTGAACAATAAATACTTTCTTGTCTTGTCTAAATGTAATTACCTTCGTCTCTCTAATATTCTTTTCGGACCAGTGGCGGATCTAGGATTTTCTGAGAGAGGGGAACCCAAAATTTTTCTACAAAGTGTCGAACATTTTTCAAAAATTCGTACCTATATTATGCTCAAGGTACCGCTTTTTGCTCTCTTTTGATAGGCAGAATTATTTTTGATGCAAAAAATGAAAAATTTTCGAAATTCCCGAAGTTTCCTACGAAAAACTGGCGAAAGTAACAAAGAAATCGACACAAATTGACGAAAAACACTTTAGAATTCATTGTAGGAGTTAAAAAATGTTTGTTTTGCACAAAAATACTCTTATGACGTAAATTCAAGTCTTTTAGAGCGCCAAGAGAGTCAGTAAATGTCATTAATGAGTACTATGCCGGTGCGAAGCTCCATAAAAATTTGAAGAATCATGATAAAAACGGCTAAAATCATCAAAAAACACAAATCTATTCTTCATTGCGCCCAAATAATTTTTGACGACAGGGGGAGGGCCGAAATCCGCCAGGGCATCGGACCCTTTTTTGGAAAAGCGGCGTGCCACCCCCTCTTAAATCCAGTGGCGGATCTAGGACTTTCCTAAGAGGGAGCGGTACCCCAACTTTTACAAACACAGTCGGGAATAGGTCCGAAAAATTGTCCTCCACGTGCGAATTAGCGTTTTTTCGGCGTTTTGCGTTGTCTACTTTTATTTAAAATCGCTTTTGGTGCTACATTGATTCGAGAAATTTTCAACAATTTTGCTCGAATCAATCATAAAATTTATCTGACTTTAGTGAAAATCTGGCGCGAAGCGCCGGAAAATTCGTGAAATTAAAAAGGAAGACGTTTAAAAGCTTCAATTAATGCTCTATCACCTGTATTTGTAGCGTTTGACGAGGGACGTCTAAATTTTTTTGAAGTTATGCTTGAAAATAGAAGAAAACTATATAAAAAAGATTTTCTATTTAATTCGCTTTTAAACCTATTTTCAAAAAACATAACTTCAGCGCTACCAGGAAAGTACATAAATGTCAATAATAGGATATGTCCACCGCTGTAAAAATTTGAGAAATTAAGATTACTGAGGGCCAAAAATCATTGCAAATTATAATTCCATTCTTTGTCTTGCCAAATATTTTTGGCCGATTATGGAAAGGGCGGCCGCCCACTCCCTTAAATCCGCCTAAGCAAGCCATACATATATCTGATCGGTAGTGATTAGGCAAGCTTCTACTCACACCTCCTAATATAAGGATAGGAAATAGAATTATTTAAATTAATAAATGATTTTAAATAGGTGGTGCTTTTCCTAGTTTAGTTTATACGCGCTTTTATAACAATTCACCTTGCCCTCGCATTAGATAATTAGCAAATTTTCTACAGCTAACTGGATGACCAGTTCTCTCGCAGTTATCTTCCCAGACCTTCATTGCTGATGATACATCCTTCTTTATCTGTTCGTAATAATTCCCCAACAGCTCACAACCTGAAAAACGATGACTGATAAATTTTACCGAAAAAATTTTAGTTTGACAAATATCTATATACAAACAGGTAGTAAAGTCAACTAGTGCGTTGAAAAATTTGTATTGTAATTTCAACTAAATATTAGCCCTTTAATAGATAGCCGCAAACAAAAATATTAATCTGGCAAAGAGTTAACATTTCGCTACTTTTCAACTCAATTTTAGACATTTTCGCAAGCTAATCGACGCTTATGGCATTTTCATCATTTCGAATCAATTCAAGGGCATTTAGTTCATGCGAAAAGATGCAGAAAAAAATTATGGCATTATTTATATTTTTGTCCCCAAAAATTTTGCGCCAGCTGAAAAAACTTAGCCAGATATAAAGATGTTTTTGCTCAATTTTGTCCAGCACCAAGCAACTGAAAGTTTCAGTACTTGTTCATCCAAAATAGTTATGTCCGTTACCATACATGTACCGCATGGGAATTCTAAGAGGTCAGACCAAAAATTTTTTAAAAAGTGCCTTTTCCGGGATTAAAAACGATAGGTTACCGTCAAGGACACTGTTTTTGACGTTTTAAACAATACGCTTTGTAAGAACATAAAAACAAAAAATCACGAAAAAAATTTGAGAAAAAATCGATTAAGTTGAACAAAATATAGTCAAGAAATGTGTTAATAGCGCGAAGCAAAATTTAAAATGCTTTTAAAAACATGATTCACAATTTTTGCGAGAAATCGAAAATTTCAGGGAATGGGGGTCAAAGCGAGCCATTCCGGGGGAAGTCACCCCCCAAGAACCGTACCTGTCTAAAGGTGACAACCCTTCCTCATTCACTCATTCCTCGAAATCGTTTGAATTTTCAAGTTCCTTATTCTCCTCATGAGATACAAAAAGTGCTATTTTTCAACAGCGAACTTTTTTCTCTACATTTTCTTTCATTTTTTCTCCGTCTTTCTTCCCGCTTTTTTCTCGTATTGATGACTTCTTATTATTCGCAACAACGTTGAGGAAAAAAGCAAAAAGTCGTCCACGCACGACTTTTATTATTCTATAACAATAATTTTTGACTTATAATCTATTCCTCATTCAATGATTCCTCGAAATCGTTTGACTTTTCGAGTTCCTTATTCTCCTCATGAGATATAAAAACTGATATCTTTCAACAGAGAACTGGCAGTCATTCGTTCTCACAATCTAGAGAATACTGAATTGATATAAAGATCGGCTTCAGAATTCAAAATTATAATCTCTAGAATTTTCGAATTAAAATCTCAAGTAAACGTCGGCTCAAGATTTTAGAATTAGAAATTCTAAAATCTCGAAGAATGTTTTTGATGTAGCTATGATTTACTGAATATTTCAAATTTTTTGATTCCGGGAATTTTATTTTTGGCTTTGCTTTGCTCAACTATATGTTGACTTTTCGGTAAAGCATAAAGCGCTGAAAAAATCTGCTACTCTGGTGAAGAGACGGACTTAAAATTGCTTGCTTTCGACGGGAAATCACATAAATTACGCGATAATTAGATTAAACCGGATAAAAAGACATTCCAATTCGCTTTTATTCTTTTTGTTCAAGCAAGTTCTCAGCAAAATCTCCACTATTTTCTCAATTCAACTACTTTTGTAGTCGATTTACATTAATTTAACAAATTGTCTATTGTGAATAGGGATTGTGAAATCCGTTGGTGAAAAATAAACGGAATCAAAAATCAAACAGAATTGGTACCTTCAACGTTCTTTTCACTCAAGCAACTGAATCTGTATTCCGTAAACAAGTTTTCCAAATATTCCAAAACCTCTGGTTTTTCAAATATGGTGGATGGATAGGCCATTTATTGGAATCGGAACCTGAAAATGTACGAAAGAGATCGGATAAGTGGGACGAAAACGCAAACAGGCAACTACACTAGACAGCGAAAATATGAGGAGAGGTATACACAAAAAGCGCAAAACTACCACACAATGGCAAGAAAGTTTAGACCCCCAGGATCCAGTAGACCCCTAATATTGAATTTCGGCATGCTTCTTTGGGGTATTTGCCAGTTTTGCACCATACAGACCTCCACAATTTGGTCGCTGCCGAAATATGATCACTACTCGTATTTCAAGCAAGTATAGGATGCATAAGAAATTTCATTGGAAATATACATATACACACCCGTATTCAGGCTCGAAGTTATGTAAGGTCGTGTGATTTGGGGTAAGGGTAATTGATAAGGGCTGTAGCTTGTAATGTCATTAAGTTTAGGCAATATACGACTCTAAAACATTTGTAAACATTAGCTGGAAATTCACTAAAACGCCTTAAGATCTAACAATCACACCAATCTAAATTGTATATAATTCGGATGTTAGATATTCCATCATCTAATTGCACAAGCGTAATCATAAAATTTTCTTAAAAAGAGCTCAAAAAGGTTAGAGAATCAAACAATAAAACAGAAAATTACATAAGTGGAAACATTCTTCACTAACACGTAGGAACTCTGATAAGATTCAGCCACACATGATCCGGAGGGTTCATCCCCAAGAAATTTGTAACTTCCTTCAGAATTCGCAATTTTCGTAAAAAATGCGCTGTTTTAGGCGATTTCAGCTACATATCTGTTTGCTCAAGAGTGTAAAATTTCCGCGCTCCGCGCCATTTACTCATTTTATAAACTACACATCGTTCAATTAACTCGAATTTTTCTGGTATTTTTTGTTTTTACACTATGGAAAGATAGAAAAACGTCATAAACGCCAGAAAATGATGTTTTTGACGCATATCCACCGTTTTTGAGCCCCAAAAATGTACTTTAAAATTTAAATCCGCAGAATTCCATGCTCTTTACGTCTGAATCCAGTTGTGACTCCATGTTTATCTTCACTCCTAGACAATCATGCTAATAACATGAATCGTCTTGCGACCGCTGGCGCACAAATATTAGCAGCATAAAAATATAAACAAGCATTAAGCATATTTATTGAAAGAAATATTTGATAAATGCACAAGTAAAAGGCATAAGGCGAGGAACTTTATTTGAAGATTCGATCAAGACTATTAAAACATGATTTCGAACAAGTCAAATGGAATCGTCGGCAAAATCAAAAACGCGTCTGCACTAACGAATAACGTGAGACTAACGTAGTCAACAAAGAACGTGAATCCAAACTTCGTTCAAAACATGTCTGATTCATTCTTTACATTTTCTACAGCTGATATTATCGCCTCGAAATAATTAACCTTAATTCTAGAAAACTTTGTATTGTTGTACTCAGACATGCACATCATAGGAATTCAGGGAAAGGGAAGAAATTAAAAGAAGCCAGTTTTAAGTCCAAAAATGCCGTGTACGCGTCAAAAACATCGTTTTTGGCATTTCTGACTATGCTCTATCTAGCCGAAAATTTGACACTTTTGAGCAAATAATTAGCTAAACACGCTTAGAAACATAAGTTTTCTAAGAACTTTTAAAATTTTTTTTAAAAACTTTCGAAAAATCGTCAATTCCGGGGGGAACGAAAAAATTTCTAAGTTGGGTGATTTTTCTGGGAAGGGAGATACCCATACGTGGGCAGCAAGAAAATTCTGGGGGGGGGGTGCAAGATTTTTTTGAAGGTCGAAAAATGACCTTAAAAATGGTGGTATGGCGATAAAAACACCATTTTTCGACGTTTCTCATCAAGCACTATCCATTGGCATCAAAAAATTGCGAAAAACACGAAAAAAATTTTCAAAAATTGAATTCTGGGGGGGGGGTATTTTGGTTTCTGGGGGGGTGCATACCCCCCACGCCCAGGTGTGGAGATACCTATAAGATCATGTGTGGTTGTACTACACTTTATATATATATGTAGCTTTTTCAATTTTTCATGTACAAAAGCATTATTAAAGGAATACAGATAAATTCGAAAGACAAGAAGCCAGCACTTATTTGATCCCTCTAAGCACAATGCGTTATCAGCACACCTGGGCGTGGGGGGGTTTGGGGGTATGCACCCCTCCCAGAAACCAAAATACCCCCAGAAATCAAAATACCCCACCCCAGAATTCAATTTTTGAAAATTTTTCGCTTTTTTCGCAATTTTTGATGCCAATGGATAGTGCTTGATGAGAAACGTCGAAAAATGGTGTTTTTATCACCATACCACCATTTTTAAGGCCATTTTTTTGACCTTCAAAAAAATCTTGCACCCCCCAGAAATTTCTTGCTGCCCACGTATGGTTATCAGTCGGCGTAATCCTTGTAATGGCAAGAAATTTTGAGAGGGGTCCTCGTCCAGTTTTAGGGGTCAAGTAACCTCTAGTTTTTTGGCTAAACATTTCAAAAAAGCAAGCACCTAGAAATGACAAAAAAAACACAAGTTTTTGCCAAAAATCGAGGGAGTCAAAACTATACTGCTTACATACCAACATTAACATACATGTAACAGGGAGGATAGGGGGATCCCTCATCCAAAGTCGATTGTCCCCCCATCCCTCCAAAGCCAAAATTTTTGACCCCGCCCCTATTTTAGGAAAAAAATTTGAATTTTTGGCCGTTTCAGGTGTTTTTTGACCGTTTTTGACCATAAATTGGAGTTCATTTAACCCCTTCCTCTACATAACCAGGGACCCAGACCCAAAGTTTTGAGCCGTTGCATGCATGTATATAGCATACATATCTAATTCGCGCAATTCGAATCAAGTCATGACATAATGCACTTGATTTACAATGACGTACGTTATGAGAGCGGAAACATCGAGATCATCAATTTCCTTCACAGGCCCAGAATGACTGTAAGCGTTCGAGCCATTTATGCCAATACTTCTGCATGGCAATTTCATCGATAGCAAGCAATGTTGCGGGCTGATATTCATTCGGGTAGCAGACTAATATTAGACCACTTGTTACCTAAATAACAAAATAGTATATTTAGTCTCAATCAGTGTTTTTTGTACAAGGTCCCTTTGTACATGAAAAAAGATGGTCCCCAAAAGTCTTTGTACATTTTGTACATGCAAATTTTTGGGTACATCAATGAGTTGCAGTAGCAATTTTAGTGTGGTGAAAACAGGGTTTTTCGACCATCAGTAGTGTATTTTAGCTGATTTCTGGGTCTCTGACGCCAGAAATCACTAGGGATTGTCTCAAAACAGCGAAAAATTTAACATTTTCCATTCTGAATGCAAATTCTGTCATTATAAAGACATATAGGACAAACAATTACTCATTTCGGCGCGGAGCGCCGAAAATTTCTGAGAGTTTCAGACCTTTTTTACAATGTTAGTCTTCCCAAAAAGTCTTTGTACATCGGGAAAAATCTTTGCCGAATACAAAAAACCGTGGTCTAAATTCTTTTGTACGGGACAAGGACTTTGAGGCTCGTACAAAGATTTTAAAAGCGATCTTTGTGAATCTTTGTACAAAGTACGGGCGATTTTGTCTGATATCCGATTGAACAAAAAAATCGAAGTTTTCGTACACAAAATCGTGTTAAGTCAACATACCTACCACTTAACTTAAAACCAATTTGTATCGATCGACTTAAATCGACCACATATAATATGAAATATCGACAATGGGAAAGAAGAAGCACAATATTATACACGGCATGAACCATTAAGATTTCTTGTCTGATTTCTCATTCAAAAATATACATTAACTAGCCATTTTTCCAGGTTTGTCCAAATCATTGAGCGAAAGCTGACTTTTCCACATTTTTCAAACAACAATTAGATTTTTCAAGTCTGAGTGGGAACTAACATTTTCAATTTTTGATCGAAGGACTAGATCTCCTCATTTTCGCATTGAAAACAATCAAATATTGTACTACATTACACTTTGTCGGACATTGCCAGAAGATACATATACAAGATCAATATTTCTTTGACGTGGTAAACTGGAAAAAATAATTTAAAATATAAATTTTAAATTTAAACTAAATTTATTTTTACAGACCGTCTTTGCGCATGTACAAAGAGACCTTTTATTATCAAAAAATAATGACTATAATTTGCTATATGGTCATTTTTAGATTTCGCCCCTCTGGCCACCTTAACTTTACCCATATAAGGCAGCTAGTCATTCTTGGAGGAGTGTAACTTCTAGCTGTTTACTTTTTCCAAAAAAGAGCTAGAAAAGCCAAAACATTAATATCAAAATCGTAAAAAAAATTAAGAAGCAATCTTTAAACTAAATTATGTACGAAGTAAAAAGACCGTAGTCCTTAGAAGAGAGCAAAAGTACGGCCATTTTTTGCACAAAAAAACAATGGCAAGAAATCCTAAATAGAACACTGATCTCTTCATTAATTAAGATGGTCTTTGAGCGGCAAGAAGATAGCAGGATAACTTTATTACAATAAAAACTAATCAAGACGGCTGGCTATTTCGCCTTATTAGTTAAACTTTTATTTTGATGCCGCTTCAGAGACTATTTTTTATACAATTGATCAGCATCCAAGCAAAAACATGCAAGACAATTTATAAAAAAACAGTATTCTAGGTACATGGACGTAAGCAGGAAGCGACTCCCCCTTCCTCCCCCCATAGGTCCAAAAGTATTGGAAAGGCAAAATAATGATGAAACATAATAAAAATGTACATATTTTTATCGGAAAATCTCAACATTAGGCTCCTTATCTCAACAGTCATAGTTTTTTTCCGCCGGCAAATGTCAATTCTTTATGACCAAGACGTAATTCGAAGGCATTCTCTTCTATAGACACAAAATTTTATTCAAAAATATATAGATTCGTTTTGGGGCGAAAATTTCGACGCACAGTACACATAACATAGGTTCTAAATTTTTTTCGAAACAATGTTTTTTTAGTTTTAATCGACAGAGCATCGTCGGAAACGTCAGCAAATGCATTTTATTTTAAGTACCTCCGAATATATCCTATAATATAGAGCATACATGCAAGAGAGGGATGAGGAGATCCCCCTCACCCAAAATCGGACACCCCCTTCATCCTCCAAAGCCAGAAAAAATCTGACTTTCTCCCGATTTTTGGAAAAAATCGAATTTTTTCGGCCGTTTTTAGCCAAAAAATGGAGATTTTTTTAAAACCCCCCCAATTTCGAGCCGATACATGTATGATATAAAGTCACAAATTTTTAGACCGCCCCTTAAAAAAATCCTGCATACGTCCTGACTAGCAGGGGAGAATAACGGGGGAGGAGCAACCCTTCTACTAGCCAAAAATATTTGGCGAGATAGAGTTTGGTCATCGACCATCGTAATTTCTCAATTACATTACCTATTTATTATATTAATTCGATTTTTTCGAGGCGTGCGAGCCTTACTTTTGTAGTTTTCTTCCATTTTTTAGCATAAATTCTAAGAATTTTCTTCTCTTCGTGTCAAATGTTTCAATTTTCAATTGTCTTTGCTCCAAGTACATAACACAATAAAACACGAAGTGTTTCATGTTTCTATCTAAATTTCATCAATTTTCCGCCGCTTCGCACCGCGTTTTAGCTGAAGCTAAAAAAATTCAGCACTTTTGGCACAAAAATTTCGTATAATTGTGGCGTGAGTAAAAAATTTAAAGTAAAAGACAGACAACGCATAACGGCGAAAAAAGCTACTCTGTACGTAAATAGCGGGGTTTTGGACCTATTCTTGACTGAGTTGAAAAATTTGGGGTACCGCCCTTCAAAGGCGTACGCAGGATTTTTTAGGGGGGGGGGTCTAAAATTGGTGACCCTATATTTCAGGATTTGTCCGCTAGGACACCAAATGAAATGCCTTCGCTGACGTTTCCGAACATACTCTATCTGTTAAGCTCATAAAATTCAAAATTGTTCATAAAAAAATTCGTTCCTCTGAGTAGCCATAAAAATGACATTTTGGCTGCGCTTGGGCCTAAATTAACGAAAATTATCCTATGGCAAAAATTATGAGATTTTTCAATGAAAAGATGCCGATTTTCATGCATTACCTTACCTGTTCAAAATTATTTTTGGGCCAAGGGGGTGGCCGCCCCCTCGCCTCCCCCTTCGTACGCTCATGAAAATCATTGACCCGCCACTGCTGACTAGGAATTCACCTGAGTATTGAAAATAGCCCCATTGTAGTTCACTATGCCAGCATATGCAGCCACCTGAAGTGGATAGTCGTACGAGTCCTCAAGACGATGTTTCAGCCTCTCGCTAGTTTTTATCTCCAGCAGCACCAAATGGTTCCTAAAAACGGCATACCCTCACTCATTGCAAGCTCACACTTATACATGATTTTGGGGGGAAAAATCGAATTTTTCGGCAGTTTTTGAGGCGTTTCTGGCCGAAAATCGGAAGTCTTCACCCCCCCCCCCGAGATTTCCAGCCGTTACATGTATGGCTCGTTGTATGTATCACATAAATACGCCATAATAGGAACTAAACATAATTATGGGGTTAAGTTCGGAGGTTTTGGCCCACCCCCTTCCCCGCCACCGCAGAAATTTTTTCACCCCTCCCTCGAGAATTAGCGATTTTTGTAAGTTTCTAGAAAATTTCCTGAAAATTCTTGAAACAGGAGCTTCTCGAGTGTTTTAGCTATCTATTCGCTCAAAAGTATCAAATCTTCGGCGCTTAGCGGCTAAATACTCATGCCTTGACTATATTTTGTTCAATTTATTCGACTCTTTTTGTTTTTTCCGAGATTTTTTATGTTTTTTATGATCTGTAATATAGAGAATCGTCAGAAACGCAAAATGACTACGTTTTGACGCGTACCAACTATTTTTTGGCCCAAAAAAGGCACTTTAAAATTTCACCCCCGAATTTCCACGCTGTGCATGTCTTGGAACTCTTGCCTACTTATATGTCGCTATAGCATCGAAAACACCTTTGTAGCATAATAAAGGATGAGACAACTTCATTTCAACGTGCGTTAAGGCATCAATGTCATCAATAACACTTCTGGCGCTCTTCCAATACGATGCTACGTTATCTGATACGTTGACAGCGATATCGTATTCCGATTCGCCAGTTCGGCTATGTTTTTCGGTGAGGTATTTGTAACAAGCGCTGTGTAATTCTCTCCCGATCTGCATGCGTTCTGAAAATTATGTTAATCTTTTACTATTAAACGCGCAAAAGTTGATTGAATCATACAGCAGAATTAGTGTCGCACCACCATCGTTCAAGAAATAAGGAGATGGGAGAGATCAGACTACTCTAAAAAATCGATATGTCTATTGTTTACCATGTTTCACTCGAGCTTGGACTTTTTGGCGGAAAACAATTATTTCGGGCAACTTGAAACACTACTAAACACCTCCTTTAACGATCATTTGATACACTCAGAAAATTAATTAATTTTTTATAAGGTGATTTTCATTGACTGTCTGCATGTAGAATACTGATCATGTAATTTTTCCTTAGATTTCGGAAAATGCGAGGAATTTTAGTAAATGAATCCTCATTCCTCAATTCATTCTAATAATTTTTTACAGAAGTCGAGAATACTGTTCTGTGGTTACATACCCATCATACCAATTAAGAATGTGCCGTGCCGTGCGGGATATCCAAACCCGAGTCAGATAATACAAAACCCTTTCAGTATATAAGAACTGAGAAACTATGTAATCTATTTTTCGGCTTTTTTCGGGTTTAGACAAGTAAGGTATGTTAAGGAACGTAAAACTCAGATAGCGTAGATACCACACATGCACACTGGTGGGGTATCCTCATACCAGGACTTTTGAGAAGCATACCCCCCTCAGGCCATTTTGGACCAGAAACGATCATTTGAACTAGTGATCGAGCGGGGCCCTGGCCCCGGTTATCCCCGGCCATTTTCGACCTCCCCGGCCCCGGCCGGGGCAAGTCTCAAAAATGGCCGGGAGCCAGGGAAAATTAACTTGATTTTTTTCAGTTCTTTCATACTGTGATAACAACAGCGTTCTTTTCACTAAATAAGCCAGATTAGTCATTTGCTTGCTTTGAATAATCATATGATCATTGTTCAGCTGGACATTGAATGATTGCCTAAGACTGACTGAAACGGTTAATCTGTTTTTCTCAAGAATTTGGCGCACTTGTTCTAAGATATAGGTTTTATGATCAATCATCCTGAGTCGGTGTCATTTGGCATTTGATTTGCAAATGCATATTCCCACAGGAGAATCAAACAAATTTAGTCTGAGTTTAGAAACCCTAAAGCGCAAGTACTAGGGTCATATTTACGAGTATATATGTATCTGCTGAAAAACACACTTTCACGATTTTCTGCAATCATATTACTAAGCTAGAATTTTGTTAATTCAGCGTGAACATTTGGACTGAAATGCAGCAAAAGGAAGTAATATTTAGACGAATCGCCCAAACAGTCTTTCAAAAAAGAAAACTTTCACTCACTTTTTCATGGCTAAGTCTATACTATTGGATTGGTTTATATCTAATTGTAAATGTCACCCTAGAATGATGGAAGCGATGACCTGCATAGAAAATCTTTCAGAAACTTGAGAATCGTGAATGTAGTAGCAAAAACATAATTTAGCAATGCAGCTGAACTTGAGGTGTATTAAATGCACACCAGGGCAATACCCTGTTTCTGCCCGTTCATATGAACCAAAAGTTAGACGAAGAGAAAGAATCGTTTGGACGGGGATATGTTTTGTACTGTGAAGCCTAAAAATCCAATTTTTGAACCTAGACGACGACGTTTCAAGCTAAACAACCACTTTCTTAAAACCAGGCGAACCCATTTTGGACTTGGACAACCGTTTTCTGGGCCAAACCAACCAGTTTTCAAGGCTGGATAAGCATTTTTCAAACCACGAAAGGCAATTTTCAGCTTAGTAATTGGACAACCACGTTTTGAACCAGAGCAACCACATTTTATTTGGAAAGTTGGACGGGGAACCATTGATAATTGCTCACGTATGATTAAAGAACAATAATTAATCACTGCTTGCTAAGCAAAATGCAAACCGCAAGTTGCCTGTCACTACACTATACATACCTGCTTAGTTTGAATATTTGTTTACTATACTATGTTGAATATACAACATACTGTTATACTCATACAATATATAATATAATATATTATACCCTGTACACCCCGGCCGGGGCCGCGGATTTTTTTCAGCCCCGTCCCCGGCCAAAAAAAGTCGCCCTGGTCGATCACTAGTTTGAACCATATAAAAGCGGCAAATTACGTCTACATGTACCTTTTTTCGAGCAGTCGACTGTTCAATTAATTCATTCATACTTTTCTTCGATTATTTTGAATATATTTTATGTAGCCGGTCATTCCGTTCCTCTTATTGTTATTTTTTCATTCAAATTTAATTATAAATATTAATGAAAAATAAAATATGATGAATAAAGTACAAAAATTTGACATTAAATTGGTAAAAAATTACTCATTTACCCCCCCCCCCTTCAGGAAACTCGGTCTACCCCCTCCAAGTGCTTTTGACCGTGTGCGCGTATGGCAGATATCACACATGCACACTGGGGGGCATGGGGGAACTGTCCCCCTACCACAACTTTTGGAAGGCATACCCCCTCAGGCCGTTCTGGAACCAAACCTGTTGCTCGAACCATGAAAAAGCATTAAATGACGTCCAATAGTATAGTTTCAGGTACATATACTAATTTTTCGAGCGGTAGCCTGTCCAATTAATTCTTCCAGACAATTTTCTTCCATTATTTTGTATATTTTTGATATTGCAGGTTATTTAATCGCCCTTATCGTTACTGTTTTCATGCAAATTTAACCATAAGTATTCATGAAGAATAAAATAAAACGAATTAAGTATCAAAATTTGTCAAAATTTAACATTATATGGGTAAAAAATTACTCATTTGTCCACCCCCAAACAAACCCGCTTTACCCCCTCCTTGAACTTTTGACCGTGTGCATGTATGGTATATGGTAGATGTTTATGCAAAAATGCTTTTAAATTTCGATTTACTGTGTTGTGTACGTTCTATATGCTCTTTACAAGGAGCAAAAATGTTTACTGACAGTAATGTCATACCCTTGCACATAACAAAGTAAGAGGGGGGTGTGGGATCCCTCAACTAAAGTTATTCGTTCCCCAATCCCTCCCAAAGCCAGAAAATTCTTGACTTCCCCCCGCCGCCCGATTTTGGGGAAAAATTTAAATTGTTGGCCGTTTTTAGGCGATTTTTGGTCATTCTTGGCCAAAAACTGGAACCATTCACCACCCCCTACCAAAACCTGGCCGGGGACCCCCACTCAAAATTCTGAGCCGTTACATGTATGCTTGCACAACGCTAAATGTTGAATTTTAAATTTTGAAAGTTTTTCATCTAAAGAAGCAAACCATACATACATTAGCCTCATTTGCCCTCAAAGTGCTAATAAGCTTTTATTTCTTAGTCAACAATGTAGGTGACTGAAATTACAAATGAGACGAAGGCAATTCCGTACGATATTTTACAAGAAAATTTTCCGAATCACCAGCAGGCGCGTAGCTGGTCTTCGAAATTGGGGGAGGAAGAAATTTTTGAAGTTAAACAAAAATAATCGTGTTTTTGAGGGTTTCTCAGCAAGTAAACATAAGAGGAAGAAATTCTTTTTTTAAATCCTAATAGTTCAATTTGGTTTCATTCAATATATTGAGAAATGCATAAATAAGCTCGAACGATTTCTCTCTACTAGAACATAGTCAAAAAACGAGCATATAGTGTGAAGCGCCGAAAATTCGACATTTTTAAGCCAAAAAATCGTAAGAAAGGCTTAAAGCAACATCTTTTGTACGATTATTCAGAAAATCTAGATCTCTGCGGTAGTGAAAAAATTTCTGGGGGTCGAAAATATTTAAGGGTGAAACCCAAGATCATGTGAGATATAGACCAATATAAGACACACTTTTGCAATAATGCGTTTATGCTTTATGCTGCCGTAAAGCTTTTATTCATTTTATTTTTTATCACTATCACAAATTCGACACTTTTTAAAATCGAAAACCCGAAGCCAAAATTCAATCGAACCCGACAATTCCCTAGCACCAATCGCTTGTCCTACAAATCGAGTTATTCGCTTGCGCATAGTTATAAAAAATACATTTTATTCAACAAAATACGTTACAAGGTCGATTTTCTATCTTCTTCCACTTAAGACATTTTAGATTGCTGAATACATGAGTTGTTCGTAATGTGTAGCTCAGATTACATATATATGTTTATGTTATGTTATACGTAAAAAATGATAACATTGATAATTATTTAATAATAATAATATTATAATTAATAATAATAATTACGCAAGGCCGGTAAAAAACTTTTTTGCGGGGGAGGGGCTGAAGGAAGGACTTCTAAACCCCATCCCAGATCATGCTTAGTATTTTAATTTAATTTATTACCTTTCATAGTCCTCTCAAAGTCTTCCAATCCCATTATTTCAATTTGTCTCTGGCGCCATATTTCGAGACGTTTCTTGTCCTTCGCGCTTCTGGTTTTTTCGCTTATCAAAGTAAAGCTGGGATAGAATCTTTCCAATGGTTGCTCGTCTTCCTGGAGTATGCCTTGAATATTAATATGTATGAAGATACCTATTTCTACGTAAAAGATCGTGGCTTTTTTGTTTTTCACAATGCAAATGGAAAATCACATGTAACAAACACGTTTTTTTGTATTCGGCAAAGATTTTTCCCGATGTACAAAAACTTTTCGGGACCGTCCTTGTACATGAACAAAGATTTTTGGAAAGACAAAAACTGTAAAAAAAAGTATAAAATTCTCGGAAATTTTTAGCGCTTCGCGCCGAAATGAGTAATTGTCTGTTATATAATTCTTTATGACGACAGAATTTGCATTCAGAAAGAAAAATGTCAAATTTTTCACCGGTTCCAACCTTTTTGAGACAATTCTTAGTTTTTTTGTCGTCAGAAATAAAGAAATATTGACTAAAATCCACTACCAAAGATCGAAAAAAGCCGTTTTACCACACTGAAAAAGCTCTACTGTACCTTATTATAGTACTCAAAAAATTGCATGTACAAAATGTACAAAGACTTTTGGGGGCCATTTTTGTACATGTACAAAGGAACGTCGTACAAAAACAAACACTGGTACAGAAGCTGATTTTCTCACAATCTCTAAATCATACATGCACATAGGGGGGTGAAGGGGGTATTACCCGCTTGAAGGGTCAGCCGGACAGGTACTACCCGGCAATTTTAAGCCGATGAAACGTTTTTTGCATCATTTTTGAGGTCAAAAGCAGTAAAAACATCCAAATTTTTCCGGCACTTCCCGCCAGATTAGTACTTTTAAGTACTTTTCACTCAAAAGCGCCAAACTTGATAAATTTTTGCATTTTTTACCGTTAAAAGTGATATAATGCAGTCAAAATGGACTAAAAATGCTTTTAAAATGCGATATTACCACGAAAAAACGTTTTATAGGCTATTTTGACCATTTTGATCCTTAAAACAGCAGAACAAATTGTGAACATTAAATTAACTGTTTTGGATTTTTGGGATTTCACCCTCCCCCTGCCGACCCTGACCTTGTGCAACTATGATATGAATAATCCTGAAAAGACATAAAGGATCACTTGAGTAATGTAGGACTATTATGCACAGAAATATGCAAAACGTTATTCATTTCACTTAAAAAAATGAACTCATTTTCATACGCAATTTTTTTAATTTCAGCTTTTCCAACATAGGGCCGGCATCCAAGAAGCCCAGCTTCGCGTCCCGTCCCGACTAGCCACATGCTTTTTTCACTAATCATAATTATTTTAAAAACTCGTATGTAATGTAAATCGATTACAGAAGCGGTGTAAACTGAAGTAACTATTACGATAATGGGCACAGCAATTGATACGCGTATGAAATTTAAGTATGCGAAATTGTATTACAGTCGACGGCCTAAAACCTATTTTTGTAGCTACCTACTTGAATGCTGAAAATTGATTTTCATGCACAAAGTTTCGTGGAATAGACTATAGAATTGCAATAGGCTACTGTCAAGATGTTTGTATATTCAATGACACTAATTTAATTCCCATACATAAAGACATAACGAGCGCTTACTATTTCAGTTTGCTGACTAAATGTCCTTATAAAATAATAGTCATGATCATGCATGTAACAGGGGGATTAAAGATCCCCACCCGAGCATAGTTGTCCCCTCATCCCCCAAAGCCAGAAAATTTTTGACCTTCCCCCCAATTGTTAAGAAATGGAATTTTTTAGCCGTTTTCAGGTGTTCTTTGGCCGTTTTTGGCCAAAAATTGGAAGTCATATACCCCCTGATCCCAGTTTTTAGGTGTTTCTGGCCGATTTTTTGACCAAAAATCGGAAGCCATTCACGCCCCCCCAATGACCGGGACCCCCATCCAAGATTTTGTGTCCTTACATGTATGATCATTACTTGTATTCAACGGAAATGCATGATCAAAGTGCGCATGAACGGTTGGATTACCTACTCAAAAACAGGAAAGTTAAATCCAGGCACGCATCTCTGGGGGATGGGGGGGGGGGTTCGGACCACGGTTTTTTTGTACTCGGCGAAGATTTTTCCCGATGTACAAAGACTTTTCGGGACCGTCTTTGTACATGTACAAAGATTTTTGGGAAGACAAAAATTGCAAAAAAGGTCTAAAATTCGGGAAAATTTCGGCGCTTCGCGCCGAAATGAGTAATTGTGTGTTCTATATATCTTTATAATGGCAGAAATTGCATTTCAAAAGTAAAAATGTCGAATTTTTCGGCGCTTCGCGCCGTTTTAAGACGATTCTTAGTGATTTTTACCCTTAGAGACTCAGAAATTAGCTAAAACACACTATGAAAAGTTGGAGAACTCTGTTTTTACCACACTAAAGTCGCTGCTATACCATATTATAGTGCCCAAAAATTTTGTGTGTACAAAATGTACAAAGATTTTTAGGAAGACAAAAACTGTAAAAAGATGTAAAACTCCCACAATTTTCGGCGCTTCGCTCCGAACTGATAAATTATTTGTCCTATATGTCTTTAAAATGGCAGAATTTGCATTTAGAATGGAAAAATGTCAACATTTTTCGGCGCTTCGCGCCGTTTTCAGATAATTTTTAGTATTTTTTGGCGTCAGAAACCCAGAAATTAGCTATAATACACTACCAAAGATCGAAAACCCTGTTTAACCACACTAAAATCGCTACTGTACTATAGTATAGTACACAAAAATTTGCATGTACAAAATGTACAAAGACTTTTGGGGACCATCTTTGTACATGTACAAACGGACCTTGTACAAAAAAAACACTGGTTCGGACATCCCCAAAATTCAGAAAAATCGGAAAAATATGACTTTTTAAACGTTATTTTGTGCTATTTTTGGCTTTTTTGGGCTTAGTCCCCCCAAAATTGGTGTTGGTCCCCTCCCCAAAATAGGACGGCCAGCTACGTGCCTGGCTAAATCGACTCGTGTGAAGATAAATGCCCAAAAATAAGGATCAGCTGCCCATAATTCTCGATTTTACAACATACCTGAAAATCTGACTTACCTATTTAATTTAAGAACATGTACACGACTTTTAAAAAAATTTAAACAGTAATATCAAAGGATCAGTGTTGCAGAGGTTATCGTATTGCAATGCTCTAGAAGACCGATTTATACCATTCATGCACGATTTATTCAGAAGTGTGTTGTGCATGCCATTCTTTGTGACCCTCGTGCACACATGAGCACAGAAGGGAGGAGGTGAGAGGGGGTATTACCACTACCTGAGGTTCAGGCGATTTTGAAAAAATGAAAGGTGCTGCAAGACAATTTTTGAGCTAACTGCAGAAAAAAGACCGAAAATTCTATCTGAAAACGGTAAAAATATCAAAAATTTCCGGCGCTTCGCGCCTTATTGATAGTTTTTGTATTTTTCATTGCTATAAATTAACGAATTGGCTAAATTTCACTAATAAGGACCAAGAAACGCAGTTTACCAAACATAAAGTGCTCCTGTACCATATTATAATCATAGTGCACTAAAATTTATATGTGCAGAATGCACGTTTACTTATGGGTACCGTTTCTGTACTTGTCCAAGCAGACCCTGTACAAAAAATGACTACAATTGACTATATGACCATTTCTGAATTTCACCCCCACCCCTCTGACCACCTCTACCTTGCCCATGTATGCCCTCGTGATACTTTAATAAGACTGCCTTAACTCACCGAAATCATATACCGGTTGCTCGTAGTCATTCGGTGGTACTAAAGGTACTTTCATAATGTCATTCAAGTCGCCAGGAAACCAGCTTAAGTACTTTTGTGGCGACTTTATACTATCATAAAACATTTTATCGAACAATCGCTCATTAGCACCAGGCTTTCGAGGCGATATAATGTGAAATCCGGCAGTTGAGCAGCATAATCTTTTGAACGAATAAAAATAAGGATAAAAGCCTGTTGTGCTAAGACCGTCCCTGAAGTAACGACGTACATTTTGAAACGAATGACCGTAAGGATGAAAGCCCATGGTAGAAATATTAAAAACCATATTTTTTGAAAATGCAAGACATAAGCGCTTAGATTTTTTGTATCACGAGAAAAAGATGTAAAGGGCAATGACATTATCGCCAATAAAGTTATCACAGCAGTCAGGGTCGTATTTAAGGGAGTGAGGGGCGGCCGCTTCCCCCCTTGGCCGAAAAAATTTTTGACAGGTAAGATAATGCGTAAAAAAGATGGAGTGCATGTCTTTGACGTAAAATCTTCAAATTTTTGGCGCTCCGCGGCTTACATAAAACATTTTCCATAATTTTGATTCAAGCGCGACCAAAAAACGACATTTTTATAGCCGTTTTAGTAGAAAACATTTTTCGTAAAGTTCGAATCTCATGTTCTCACTCAAGGGTCAGCCAAACAGGTACTAAAATTGATTAATTCCTGTCTTTTTAGTCTTAAAACCGATATAATGCGGTCAAAACGGACTAGAAATACTTTTAAAATGTGATATTACATACCACGAAAAAACGTTTTATAGGCTATTTTGACCATTTTGGTCGTTCAGACAGCAAAAAATCGTGAAATTCACTGTTTTGGATTTTTAGGATTTTACCACCCCTGCCGACCCTGACCTCGTGCACCTACGATAGAGCATATCGAAAAACGTCGGAAATGCAGTTTTTACGAGCTATCCCGACGAATTTTCCGAGATATAGACCAATTTATGTTGGGTCCACCCCACCCCTCCAACTTAATCGAATCCTGGATACGGGTCTAACAGCAGTCAGAGGCATATGCTTAATTACAACAGGTCTTACATGAATCTCAAGCGCATTTTCGGATAGAATTGGTTCTGCTTAGACCGACTAGTCGACATTTTGGACCGAAACCTATTGCCCGAACCATGAAAAAGCATAAAACGGCGTCTAATAGCATAATTTGAATTACCTACATACAGTCATTTTTCTAACATTAAACTTATTTATAAATTCCGTCATTCAGGAACATTTCTTCCTCATTTCATATTACTCAGTTCCTGAACATGTCAAAATTTTCTCCAGGAGAGGGGAATTCCACCTTTCCCCCACTGGCTACGCCAGTAGATATTTCGGATCAAAACGATGTCAAAAGCCCAAAAAACACGTTATTTTACGGCCTCCACCCGATTTTCCATGTTTTTTATATGAATCAAATTTTGGGATTCTCCCCCAGGCGAAAATCCTGGCTACGCCCATAGGCGTAGTCAGAATTTTCGCTCGCCAAGGGGAATCCCAAAAAATGTTTATCTAAAAAACCCGTAAAAATGGGCGGGGCCGTTAAATAACGTGGTTTTGAGCTTTTCACATCGTCCTGCACTATTTAAACAATTAAAAAATTAATTTTTTTCCGGGAATTTTTACGTTTTTGACGGAAAAATGATATTACATAATGCGCGCGAAGCGCTATTGTTTTTCTACTTTTCTTGCAATAAAGCGATAGAAATTGCCAAAAGTAAAAAGAAATCGGCGCGGAGGGCCGAATTTGTCGAATTTATTTCGCAGAACAGCATCTTGCAACCGTATTCAACTTGTCAAAATTTTCCCCAGTGGGGAGGGGATTCCCCCTTCCCCACCCCCTCCCACTGGCTAAGCCAGTGGCTACGCCTATCTAGGATTTGTGAGAACAAGAAAGCTCGACTTTTTTACGTTAGTCTCAAGAAATCATCGCAGCACAGCTTTATGCAAACGCAAAGCTCAATTTGTGAAACTTTCGAAATTTCTTTCAGGAGGAATCCAATCTTCCTCCTCCATCTACGCCATTGGGTCTTCTGCACTGGCTTATCCAGTGGGGGGACATAAAATCGAAAAATTCGGTGCTTCGCGTCTATTTCTTCTATCTTTTGGCAGTTTCTATCGCTTTATTGCAGGAAGAGTTCAAAAAATTAGCGCTTCGCGCGCATTATAAGTATTTTTTACGTCAGAAACGTAAAAAATTTCCAAAAAATACATTTTTCTATTGCTTAAATAGTGCAGGACGATGCGAAAAGCCCAAAAAACACGTTTTTACCGGCTCCCGCCCCGTTTTTATGGGTTTTTTACACACAAGAGCATGAAGGGTGAGGGGGCTTTGAAAAACTGATAGCTATACAGCGATTTTGGCCGAAAAATTATTGCTGTATAGCCTTTTCTGGGCTCAGAAAATTAGCTATATATACAGCCTTGTTGGGCTCAGAAAACTAACAATAGTCTTTTTTGAGCTCAGAAATTCTATTTGGTTGTCGTTTCTGAGTTTCAAGAGGATATATAGCTGTTTTCTCGACTCCAGAAAGGGATTAATAGCTATTTATAGTCCAAAAAGGCTATATAGCTTTGTTTGTGAATCCAAAAAGGCTATATAGCTAGTTTTATGAGACCAAAAAGGCTATACAGCTAATTCTCTGACTCCAAAAGGACTATAGAGCTGTTTTAACGAAGTACATAGCTATCTAGCAATTATTGAATTTCACCCCCCTGAAAGTTTGACCTTGCGCACCTATGGTTTTTTAACTTAAATATTTTTTTTGGATTGCTTTTTGGCGAAAATTTTGGTCACGCTTATGGTCTCCTGTCCATCTAATCTAACTTTTCGCCTGTTTTTCCTTGCGTTTCGTCACCATTTTTTTCACATTTTGGGGTTTTTGTGAACCAAAATTTCGAGATTTGGAAAAAAAATTTTGGGCTTAGTTCACATTGTGGAAAATTTTTGTAATGCAAAAATGCCTAACTTCACTATAATTGAAAATCCTTATCTACTGAACAGATTTGATCAATTTTGTAATGCACAAATGCGTGTTAGAGAGCCAGAATATCAAAATTTTCCGGCGCTTCGCGCCGGATTGATTTTATCTTATACTTGTTCTTGATGTTTAGGCCGTGCCATGCCGATCGCAGCACTTTTATCGACAACTTGTTCCAGAACATTGCTAAGATTGAAAATCCTTATCTTCTGCACGGATTTTCTGACAATTTTTGGAGTGAAAAAATGCGTTTTAGAGAGGTAAAATGTCAAAATTTTCCGGTGCTTCGTGCCGAACCGATTTAATTTTATTAGTTGTCATCAGCCCATATCCAGGGGGATAGGGGGGCACGAGGTCCCCCCTCGAAACGGAATATGAGAATGATTTTTTGCTTCACTCCCCCTTTGCTTTTTTAGCCAAAATTCGCAGCGCCGAATTTCAAATTATAATTAGAGTCTATTGAGTCCCAAGCGCGCGGTTTAAACACTCCATTTTTATTCTCTATGCAACCTAAAGCGTATTTTGCATCTATACCTTCTGTTTTTCACAGGTTTTATGCAAAAAATGAGATTTGTTTAAGAGGTTGTCCATTGGATTCTCACCATATTTAAGGCATCTGGGTAGCAAAATTTACAAAATGTACAGATCTAATGGTCGTAAAACGTCTTCTTTGATTCATCCTTTGGTCCCCCTTAATTTTTGAAAAATTTTGGTCGTGCTCCCCCCCCGAAACAAAATCTAGGATACGGGCCTGCTTGTCATTGGTGTTTAGGCCGCGCCGGATTAGCCCAGTACGAACGATGCAAGAGAGTATAAAACGTACGGTCAATAAAATGAAAGCGTACAGCAAAAGGCGACGAGCGAGTCATAAAAATGACGATTCAAGCTCGCTCTATAATAAATTTGGATAAGTCGACATCAATTAATCTAGATTTGAATATATTTAAGTTAGGGGAAGAAACTACAAAATCAGGTAGGTGATTCCAAACAGGGATATACTTATTTTAAAAAATCGAATTGTTGTAAATTAGAACGAACAAGAGGAACAACTAGCTTAAAACGATTTGTGTAGCGAGTAGAATTTTTATTACGCACAAAAAAATCTGCCAAGGAAAGACAAGATTTTTGACTAATAATTTGATAATAAAAAAATAATAAATAAACTAATAATAATTAGTACCTATTAGTATTAGTCTGAAAATGCAGTTTTAGGAGTTAGAAGAAAAGAAAGAAATAGTTTATTGCGACAGAGACGGAATTAAAACAATACAAATTTGGTCAAATCAAATAAAGAAAGAATCAGAGTAAATACACTGAAATGTCAATGCAATGAAATATATTATCAAAAACCTGCGCAAGGACTATAAAGGCGTTTTGCACTTACTTATAGTCTAAGGTAAAACTAATTTACTCTAAACGACTGCTGAAGGAGGGAAAGTTCGGGGCATTTACAACTTCTTCTGGCAAATCATTCCAAAGAGGAGGAGTCTATTTGCAAAACAATACATTTTCAAATTTAAGCGAGATTTAGGTATTTTTAGCTTTACCGAGTTAACTGATCGAGTGATGCCATTACACACCGTGTTATATTCATCGCAGTACACTAAATTTACAATAACAAAATGTTCAAAAACTAGTTTTGGGTCTCGCCATTTTATGTAGGAATGACGGTACTTATGCAGTTTAGTGCCCATCGAATTTTTTTCCATCTTTTTTACCATTAGGGTATAGGCCATGTTAATAGAATGCTTTTCCGAAAGAAATAATAACTTTCAATCGCTGGGATTCGATCCTCAGACCTACCAATCTAAAGAGCAACGCCCTCAACCACTAGGCAACGCCACCTTATTTTGCAAATGTATCTTACTAAAATATAACAGAAACAAGCGTCACGAATACAATTCATGAGCTGCCCACATGTTTGGCACTGAGGATACCTGCCATTGCCCATCGAATTTTTTCTCATCAGGCGTTGCACGTAAACACAGGTCGGATAATGTAAAGCCACGGACATCAAAGAGTAAAGCCATTTTAAAAAGCCTATAATACAAGTAATAACTAAGTAAAGACATTTTGAGAGCTATAAGACAAAAGAAATAATGTACAAGTACGTCATGTCGAATGGTATATACCCTAATGCTGAAAAGGATAGCATCGGTGGGCACTAAACTGCATAAGCGCCGGATAGACTTTCTGCAAAAGAACATCGGTTTTTCAACATGAGCGCCCAATTTTTATACGTCTGTTAGACCCCCAAAAATGTGAACAAAAATTTAAAATGTAGAAAAAATTTTGGGTATGGTTCACATTAAGAACCAAACCGCTAGGAAAACTGCCACGTGTGGTTAAGCATAGGAGTGAAAAACTTCCAAAAAATCAAGAAACTGCCAAAATGGAAGGAAAACTGAAACCCGCAACACTAGTTGCGTTGCGTGCGACTGGTGCAAACATTCGTAACATGCAAAACGACAGTCAAACATGATTTCTTGAAAACAGCAATTATTTATATCTTGCCGCCATACCTGAACTGATAGAAGATATTTTACGCTTATATTGTCTTTTGGGTGTGCTGTCTTTTTCCTTTAACTTTGCAGTTTTCCCTTAAATTTAATCCGATGCAAATCAGGCTAAAACAGGAGTTCAGGATTTTTATACAGTATTTTGGGCTTGTCTCTCCATGACTCGATATAAATACTATGCAACATCACAATTATGAAATTAGTTTAAAGCACTTCTATAGGAAAAATCGAAGAAATTCAAGGAGTTTTTTAAGCATGGACAACTTTTTGCCTTCTTTCCAGCTATTGTTACGATTGACCCAATATGTCCAAATTTGCAAATAAAAACAGTGCATTGCATAAGCAGAGCCTGTTTTTAACGGATACTATCCGTAAAAGCAGCTATCAATTGATAGAAAAAAAATTCTTATTAGCTGAATGAAAAAATTGTTACACACTTTACTTATCACTTTACACTGCAGTTTAAACTTAATACAATTCTTTAAAAATTACAAAAATTTTAACATATTTACGGTTCCTGCGGGACTGTTACATGAAAAGCAAAATAGTTTGCCCTTTTTATACAGCCCATACCTTAGTCTAAACATGAAAAAAAATTTTAGCAAAATAAAAGTACCTTGAACTACCAAAACAAGCGTCCGATTAACCCATTATACGCAAATTTGCATATAAAACAGCGCATTGCATGAGCACAGATTTTTCTCAACGAATAATCGATATCATTCGTTGAAACAGCTACCAATCGATAGAGAAGAAAATTTTCTATTCGCTGAATGCAAAAATTGTTATACATTTTACTTTACACCTTACGCTGCGATTCAAACTTATTAAGTATTTGTTGCAAATTACAAAAAATTTTATTTTATTTTTCAGATCCTGTAGGCCCCTTACATATACAGCAAAAATCTTTGCCCTTTTTACACAGCTTGTGCCTTGGACTGAATACAAAAAAATTTAAAAAAATGTACCGTGGACAGACCCATAGGAACCGTAAATATGTTAAAATTACTGTAATTCCTGAAGAATATGTATTAAGTTTTAAACTATAATGTAAAGTGTAAAGTGAAAAGTATAACAGTTTTTTGCATTCAGCTAATAGGAAAATTTTTTTCTCTATTGATCGGTAGCTGTTTCAACAAATGATATTGATTATTCGTTGAGAAAAATCTGTGCTCATGCAATGCACTGTTTTTATATGCAAAATTTGGGTATAATGGGTCCTTCGGACATTTTTTTGATAGTTCAAGGTACTTTTATTTGATAAATTTCTTTTTATATTTAGGCCATGGGTATAAAGGACAAAAACTTTTGCTTTTCACGTAAAAGACCCGCAGGAACCGAAAATATGTTAAAATTTTTTGTAATTTTTAACGAATGTATACTAAGTTTAAACCGCAGCGTAAAGTGTAAAGTAAAGTTTATAACAATTTTTTGCATTCAGCTAATAGGAAATTTTTTCTTTATCGATTGGTAGCTGTTTCAACGAATGATATTGATTATTCGTTGAGAAAAATCTGTGCTCATACAATGCACTGTTTTAAATGCAAATTTGGGTATAATGGGTCTATTGGACGCTTGTTTTGGTAGTTCAGGGTACTTTAATTTTTGCTGAAATTTTTTAATGTTTAGACTAAGGGATGTGCTGTATAAAAAGGGCAAACTAATTTGCTTTTCATGTAACAGACCCGCAGGAACCGTAAATATGTTAAAATTTTTGTAATTTTCCAAAAATATGTATTTAGTTTAAACTGCAGTGTAAAGTGATAAGTAAAGTGTATAACAATTTCTTGCATTCAGCTGATAGGAAATTTTTTTCTCTATCAATTGGAACTGTTTTTACGGATAGTATTCGTTGGAAAAAGGCTGTGCTTATGCAATGCACTGTTTTTATATGCAAATTTAGGTATATTGGGTCAATCAGACGCTTGTTTTGGTGGTCCAGGGTACTTTTTTTTTTGATAAAATTTTTTTGTATTATTCAGTCCAAGGCACAAGCTGTGTAAAAAGGGCAAAAATTTTGCTGTATATGTAAGGGGCCTACAGGAACCGAAAATAAGTTGAAATTTTTTGTAATTTTTAACAAATACTTATTGAGTTTAAACCGCAGTGTAAAGTGTAAATCAATATGTATTGAAAGTTTTTGCATTCAAGCTAATTGAAAAATTTATTCTTCTATCGATTGAAAGCTGTTTGAATGGATGATATTAATTATTCGTGGAGAAAATCGAATTTTAATAAAAGTAATGAAAAATGGTGAAAATGGCGAAAAATTCAATGTTTGGCGTACTGTAGCACAGCAAATTTTAGTTTTCAAGTCGAATGAATAGCATCATGATGCTTAGAATAAAAAACTGTGCTGTATATCTTGTTTTGAGGTATGATTAATATTTGACTTATCTCAACTCACCATTGTCAAAGGTTGAACTTCTCAGAAATTGTGTCTTAATACTCCTATGAAGTTTTACTAATTTAAAATAGTTTCCACACGATAATTCGCGCTTCTATCGACTAGTTTAGCAGTTTGACGGATATCCATATGACTTCTATTATGTCATGTGTGGATCTTATGATAGAAGCAAATGGGCTAAAGTTAAGAATATGGTACTTTTAGAAAAGGAGCAAAACGAATACGGAGTGCCAAAATTTTTGTGCCAAACTGGTAGAACATGATAAATTGAAGCGCGGAAAAAATTTGGTGAAAATCTGAGCCATACTTGCAAAGTTGCAGGCAACTGTCGATTTGAGTGTTGCGTGGGACGATTACTCCCAATAATTATATATCAGATCGATGCTAAAATCGCCATCTGTCAGCTTATTGTCGGAGATAGTTTTAAAATTTATGACCGAAGTTGTGTGAAACAGACTATAGGTACATATGTATTGAAGAATAAATAAATATTAAATTGTTAAACATTTACTTGGAGTAAGTTAAGAATATGGTACTTCCAGGATACTATGAAATAAACTTTAGAAGAGCTGATTTTTTTGCTCAGTACTTAGAACATGTTGAAAGAAAGCGCGGAAAAAATATTCATCCGTCTATGATCAATATCACAAAAGCTATGGGTTTCGTTAATTAGCCTCTTCTCGACCTACGCATTGAAAATTCAAATAACTGAATGCAGAATCACATGTAGATACCCAATTTACGTCGATATAAGCATCTATACATCGACCTAAGCATCTATACATCTACCTAAACATCTATACATCGACCTAAACATCTATACAACGACCTAAGCATCTATACATCGACCTAAGCATCTATACATTGACCTGAGCAGGAGCGACCTTGACCTAAGCAGCTTAAAACACCTTTTCAGATATACTAAGCCTAAGCCTAAGTATATTAGAAGCAAAAACTTAGATTTTCCTATATCTTATCAAGTAAAACCGAAAAAAACATGCAAAAAAATGAAAATATTTTAAAGTTTTTTTAAAATTTCAAACAGCTTTCCGCGCCTTTTTTCTTGTTTCTCCTTCATTGCTATGCTTCCTTCCATAATTTCAGCCCATATTATTTATTTCTGACAAATGTGTAAGTCCTTGGATCGAGCCGTTCAATTGTCCCACCCAACACTCAAATCAACAGTTGCCTGCAACTTTGCAAGTATGGCTCGGATTTTCACCAAATTTTTTCCGCGCTTTAATTTATCATGTTCTACCAGTTTGGCACAAAAATTTTGGCATTCCATATTCGTTTTGCTCCTTTTCTAAAAGTACCATATTCTTAACTTTAGCCCAGAATACTAACAAATAAACTTCAGAAGAGCGGATTTTTTTGCTCAGTACTCAGAACATGCTGAAAGAAAGCGCGGAAAAAATTTAATCCGTCTATGATCAATATTACAAAAGCTATGGGTTTCTTTAATTAGCCTCTTCTCGAACTAAGCAAGCATCTTCTCGACCTAACTATTTGAAGATTCAAACAGTTGAATGCAGAATCACACGTAGATACCCAATTTACGTCGACCTATGTAAGCATCTATACATCGACCTGAGCATCTATACATCGACCTAAGCATCTATACATCGCCCTAAGCATCTATATATCGACCTAAGCATCTATACATCGACCTGAGCGGGAGCATACGTGGGCAGCAAGAAAATTCTGGGGGGTGCAAGATTTTTTGAAGGTCGAAAAATGGCCTTAAAAATGATGGTATGGCGATAAAAACACCATTTTTCGACGTTCATCATCAAGCACTATCCATTGGCATCAAAAAGTTGCGAAAAAAACGAAAAAAATTTTCAAAAATTGAATTCTGGGGGTATTTTGATTTCTGGGGGGGGGTATTTCAACTTCTGGGGGTGCATACCCCCCAAACCCCCCACGCCCAGGTGTGAGCGGGAGCGACCTCGACCTAAGCAGCTTGAAACACCTTATCAGATATACTAAGCCTAAGCCTGAGTATAATAGAAGCAAAAACTTAGATTTTCGTATATCTTATCGAGTAAAACCGAAAAAACATGATAAAAATATAAAAACTTTTTTAAGTTTTTTGAAATTTCGAACAGCTTTTCGCGCCTTTTTTCTTTTTTCTCCTTCATTGCTATGCTTCCTTCCATAATTTCAGCCCATATTATTTATTTCTGACAAATGTGTAAGTCCTTGGATTGAGCTGTTTTATCGTCCCAGGCAACACTCAAATCGAGAGTTGCCTGCAACTTTGCAAGTATGGCTCAGATTTTCACCAATTTTTTTCCGCGCTTCAATTTATCATGTTCTATCATTTTGGCAAAAGTTTTTTGGCATTCCGTATTCGTTTTGCACCTTTTCCAAAAGTACCATATTCTTAAGTTTAGCCAACAGACTATAATCGCTTGAAGAAGGAAGCATAATAGAATGAATTTTTTCACTCACTGAATATGTGGAAAACAAAAAATGCTTCCATTTCTGAGCACTCTAGAAAACGTCAAAATCTGTAGGGTGCGAAAAGTACATAGGCTTTGTTAAAAATCGCGCGTTGCGTATTAGAAAATATAATTTTACAGCTCATTCTGAATTCTTGGCAATTTCGCATTATCGAGAATACGGTTATACTTAAGGGAAATTGACTTTTTAGTCATTTCTGATGTGCTGTAAACAAATCTGATGATTGCTATGCTCAAAAATGAATTTTTTGTTCTTGTTGAGTGTTAATGCTAGCACATGAGATAGCGTCAGATAAAGTACATGTACTCGAAATTGGTAAAAATTTCACAAAAAGTCTATGTTCACGCATTGTTTTAGTGATAAACAATTAAAAATATCAGTTCAATGACTTTTTTCAGAACTATCTTGAGTTCCTTAATTTTCGACAAAAGAATTACTTATTTTTACGGGTTAGAAACATACGTGGGCAGCAAGAAAATTCTGGGGGGGTGCAAGATTTTTTTGAAGGTCGAAAAATGGCCTTAAAAATGGTGGTATGGCGATAAAAACACCATTTTTCGACGTTTCTCATCAAGCACTATCCATTGGCATCAAAAAATTGCGAAAAAACGAAAAAAATTTTCAAAAATTGAATTCTGGGGGTATTTTGATTTCTGGGGGGGGGTATTTTGGTTTCTGGGGGGGTGCATACCCCCCAAACCCCCCACGCCCAGGTGTGGTTAAAAGAATCGGGCATTTTTCAAGTTGCATCCTGAAAATTAGAATCGCACTTTCTTCCCTTTGTTAAGTAGTCGACTGTGCTTTCCTGTACCGACTCACTGATGATAATTTTCGCAATTCAAAAACTGAACTATGCTGTAGCCGATTCTTTGTCTCTTATCATCTCTAAGCATTTTTTTTGAAGAAAGAAAGAAAATTGAAAATTTATTACTAATACCAACAGTTAAAATACGAAATGACAAGATATATAATAAATGCAATTACGAATTAGTAAAGGGACATGCGAGTCAATGGAATGACAAGTTTTACGCGCGCCCCACAAGATATCTAGATAAATCAAAGTTTGCTAATCTAGATTTAAATATGTTATTTCTAAAGACGTGCAAGTTTTGTGGAATTTCCCAATTTTCTAATCTCATTTTCATCGATTTCTGGAAGGACCCGTATTTTGTACTTTATTCGTTATCGACAGTTTCTAGTGATTTCATCTTTTTTTAAATTGGATTTTTGTCCGTCTCTGGCTTCTATTTCGCCGTATCTTCCCCAAAAAATTTATTCCTTTGTTCTTCTAGCCTAGTGTTCCCTTGAACCCCACTTGCATGTCTTCTTGTGCATAAGCGCGTCATATTCTTTTAAAAAACGACAACACCAAGAAAAAATTTCACCTATTCTTTGAATTGAAGCTTGCAGATATCAGATTGGAGAACAAATCATTTTCAATGTTCAATTGAAAATGATGCTTTTAATTAATTTCTTAAGTTATTTCGCCTCGCCTTTATTCACTATCAATTGCTTTTTAGTAGCAGTCATTAATGATCTGCAGACCTGAAGAGAAAGGGGCAAATTTAAAAAGGAAGAAATTGTCCTTAAAAATGCATAAAAATTAATTCTTCACAAAATATTTTAATTTCGAAAAACGGGATTTTGACGTAATTGTGAAGATTTATAAGTCATTCTATTTTCCTAAAAGTCTAATTTTTCATAAAAGTTTTAAAAACAAGATAAAATGAATTAGAGTGAGAAATTTCGATTTTCCGTGCAAGCTGACCTTTCTGACCAAGAATTGTGCCCATTCAGAATGAGTCAATTTTATAGATAACCAAAATTCGTACGGAAACCAGTTCAATCTCTTTCAACGTTATCCTATTTGGTGCACTTCACAATCCTCGTCTCAACGATCGCCATGATTTGTTCGTGTCTAAGACTTCTAGGGTTTAAAAACTTCAATTATACAGAGGAGAAAGGAGCACAAAAAACATCGCTTTCTGTCCAGTGTGAGCCAGATAATTATGAATCATTCCCAAAAAACCAAAAGAGCTTAGCTAACGACCAAAATCATACAAAAAACCAGAACACGCTGCGCTGACAACGTCAAATAAATTAGATGATAAAGCTGTCATATGCGAAAATTGCATTGAACTACGCAAGGTGGTGCAAGCGCTAGAAAGTCGTTTATCTATCCTGGAAAGTCGCCAAGCAGCTACTGGTAAAATGAGATATGGGAATAAAAACGCGGTTAAAGTTGAGAAGGCATGTAAAACGGAATCGGAAGGTTCATTGAATAAAGAAGGTATACCCAAGAAAGCATCTACAAATAGCGAGCAAAGTGGGTTCTTGCTACATTGTACTTACGAGCAATGTTTTTTTTTGTATTCGCAAAGATTTTTCCCAATGTACAAAGACTTTTCGAGACCGTCTTTGTACATGTACAAAGATTTTGGGAAGACAAAAATTGCAGAAAAGGTCTAAAATTCGCAAACATTTTCGGCATTTTGCGCCGGAATGAGTTATTGTTTGTGCTGTAAATCTTTACAATGACAGAATTTGCATTTAGCATGTAAAAATATCAAATTTTTCGGTGCTCCGCGCCGTTTTGAGACTATTTTTAGTAAATTTGGGTGGGCGTTAGAAACCCAGAAATTACCTAAAATACACTTCCAAAGATCGAAAACCCTCTTTTACCCCACTAAAATCGCTACTGTTCTATATTTTAGTACACAAAAATTTGCATATACAAAATGTACAACGACTTTTGGGGACCATCTTTTGTGCATGTACAAACGGACGTTGTACAAAAAAACACTGCTTACGAGACACGCCTTGATTTCCTAAGAAAAATAGTTGATGCATGGAATCACTCAGGAAATAAATGCCCTTATCACTGTAACATTTTTCATTGCTCGACCAAAGATCAGTCATGCTCGCGGACTAGTCCGTCAAGCAATGGAATATTTTGTCGTTACAGTAATAAGGACATCCGCTTCGCTAATGGCGCGATTCAATTTCGCTTCATATTTCGGAATTTTAAAAAGGCGCATAGCCTTGTCTATTAGTGAAATTTACTGACTTTTAGTCCGGACAAAATGCATTTGAAAATAAAATTATGGCTAATATTGAGAACGTAATGACCTTATAGAAATTAACTTTGTCTGGTTGATTTAGTCTAATTAACGGTCAAGGAATCCAAATCTGAAAGAATTAGGTGGCGGTCGGTATTATTGACCGAAGTTACAGGCTGTTGAAGTTCACGTAGTTTAAGGATAGGCGAAAAGTAAGCTCTGCCATTGGGAATGTTTCGGATTAGTCGCCGAAGCATCGGGGGACTGTGCTGTGACTGAGTGGGGTTACCAACGTCTTAGGCTTAGGCTTAGTTGTGTGCATTCACATTGATGCCAGCGCATGGGCTAAGCCTGAGATAAATGGAGTAATTGCTTAGCCCATGTCTGACATCAATCTGAATCTGCAAGCAAATGCTGTCGCCACAAATTGAAAACTGAAAAAGGATTTTTTCAAAACATGCAGGAAAAAATCGCACACCGATCGATGAAACCACCTTTTTTGGATTTAGCAATGTCGAAAACCCGGGAAAATAGGATTTTTGATAAAAAAACACGAAGATCACCATGTTCTCAAAAAATTCCGTACGGAGTATTCAAAAATAAGCACGTTAAAAGATGTGTCGTTAATTGGAACAAGTTAAAATTTATGGAGAGGATAATTAAACTCCTAATGACAGCATGAAAATTTGATTTATTTATAGTCAAAGAAGGATTTTGAGCGTTTAAGAGAATCAACTTCGAAGTAATGGAATATTAAGTCACTCGAGTGACAAAATTTCATAAACTCCATAAATTTTAACTTGTTTCAATTAACGACACATCTTTTAACGTACTTATTCTTGAATACCCCGTACAAATACTAAAAAAGATTGAACAAATTTTATTTGTGCAGCTCCTCTATAAACAGGGCGTTCGAAAAAATGCAATCAGTTTTAACAATATTTGTCTTTTAATAAGTCCATTTCCTCATTTGATATCTATTTTATTTAGATTTTAGAACCAGAGTGAATTTCGGATTAAATTCGAGCATTGATTTTTCTTCATTAAATTGGCAAATTCTTCAAATTTGCAGTAGGTAAGGTACCCGAGAGTCTCTAGACCGACTTTTTCACCGGGGCTGGTACAACATGTTATGTATACTAGTGTATGTTTGCTGGTCCGTTCAGTATACCTATAGCTATTAAATACTCATAGTCATTTATGATGCTTTCTGAAATAGTGCATGCTTATTACTATATCTGCAAAGGTATTAATTACAGGATTTTCCTTTTTTTACAAATAAAAATATTTAATAAATAAATAAAAAGCTGGAAAAATATGAAAAACGTTTCGGAAAGTATCAACGATGCTCCTGGATGAATGCAATTAATATAACAAAATCTTGAATCTGCTGCTGAATTTTAATCTTTTAAGTTAGATGTACCACATTTTTGTTATTTGTATGCATACGTGGGCAGCAAGAAAATTCTGGGAGGGGGTGCAAGATTTTTTGAAGGCTAAAAAATGGCCTTAAAAATGGTGGTATGGCAAAAAAACACCATTTTTCGACGTTTCTCATCGAGCACTATTCATTGGCATCAAAAAATTGCGAAAAAACGAAAAAAAATTTTCAAAAATTGAATTCTGGGGGGTATTTTGGTTTCTCGGGAGGGGGGGTGCATACCCCCAACCCCCCCCCCACGCCCAGGTGTGTTTGTATGAGTGCCAGCAATTCTAGGTGCAGATACCGAAGAATAGGCTCACATCCAGGATTCAGTCAAGAAGGCCCCTCCAATATAAATTGGTTTATATCTCCGTTTCTAGGAAATATGTACAAAGTTTAAGCTTAGCTGTGTGCCTAAACTTTTGTTTACAAAAGTTTTTTTTTAATCAAATTTTTCATCAAAATTTTATCAAATTCTTATCGATAGTAAAAAACAAGATTTTCTAAAAGTTTTTCAAAATTTTCACTAGTATCATTTTAGCATTATTTTAAGTAATATTTAGTATTATTAGTATTATTTAGCATTAGTTTTAGCATTATTCAGTATTTTTAGTATGAATAGTATTATTTCTTAGCATTATTTAGCATTATTTTTTAGTATTATTTTAGCATTATCAGTATTATTTTTTAGCATTCTTTTAGTATTATTCTTTTTCTTGAGGTTTTCCTACTTAACTAATCCAGCAGTAGTGTTCGGCTAGCGTCATATTTTCAACATCTACTCACCTTTGATAGCGCATTGATATGGGAAACATAAAATGAAAAATTCGTCCGCAAGCGTATAATGCACTTTACAAAAATTATTCACTCGCTCGCAACGATATAATTATAATTGCATTTGTCTTAAATTCGTTTCGCTTTATCATCGCTAATATTGTTTTAGTGGTCGACATCACGTTTTTTGAACTTAACTGAATAATTCTTCTAGTACAATGAATATAAATTAGAAAAGCGCAATCAGATTGCTTCTGAATAATTTTTCGAATGATTGACAAACATTAATATGCGCACGTAAAAAGGCTGATCAGCACACATTGGGTTACCCTCAGAAACCGAAATAGCCCTCCAGAATTCAATTTTTGAATTTTTTTGTTTTTTCGCATTTTTTTTAAGTCAATGGGTAGTGCTCGTCCCTGAGGTGAGACAGGGGTGACCCTGAATGGGGGTGACCCACTTATGCAAGTAAAACTGAAATATCCTAGGAACCAGCGAACCGATGGAGTTGAAAAATTTGGGTATTGAACGGATATGTACATACTAGCCACACGCGTTTGGTACTTGTATATCTCTAAGATGATTGACTCTAGATGGGTGCTTCTTGAGAAAAGGGTGACCCGACCCTGAATAGACTACAAATCAAAATGTTTTACAAAACCAATGTTTGTACCACTTGAGCCGAAATTCCGGATTTAGAACGAATATTTTCTAATCATGCGGTAGGTACATAGATACTGAAGTATGTAGGTGTCTCTTTGAGTCGACCAACTTTTTTTAAATTCTGTTTGGCCGACCAGATCATGCCCTAGCACCGACCGTCCTATCTGGCCAACTATAATCATTAAAGAAGCCATTTGTGCAGTGAAAACCTGATGCAGTAATAAGACTTTTATTGCAGATGGGCTGTTTGGAATGGAATAGATTATAGTAGGAATCTCTTCAAGGCGATCAGACTTTTGAATTTTTTTAGACTGACCTCACCACATTGCCGACCGTCCTGTGCAATTTCTGATTATGGGCACATTTCATCATTACATCATAGGTAGTGCGTTAGCGCGTACTTATATTATACTTGTGTATCCCTAACACCTGTGCACCCCTACAGCAATAATGGGACGCTTATGTATTGTGCGGTATTTTTAAAAGATAGATAAAAAAATTCGCTGCCCATGTGTAAAAGAAGCGAAAAAACACGTTTTCCCCTATTTTGATTAGTAAATATCTCAAATATTTTGTGGAACAGTTTGCACTTGCAAACGTACTACGATTCAAGGGCTACAAATTGACTCAAATTGGATTTGTTTACACCCAATAAGGACTTAGGTTCAGAATTTTATAGTTCACATTGTCTTGATTCTTGGAAAATACACTTTTATCCGTTTTTTCTATTCGCTACTTTCTCCGTTTAGAAATCGGGATAGGTCGAATAGAATAAAGACAAAGTACTTCCTAAGGGTACACATCACAACAAATTGCGCTTATTTACATCAATATTGAGCTTTTTCGGGATGTAAAGTTAAAAATTGGGTGTGTTATATGTGTTTCTGTCTTGTTTTTTTCTGCCAACTTCTCTGGTTATGAGTCTGGACGTGACATCATGTCTAAAAATGTACCAGAAATCGAACGTGACACGCGAGTTGGGTATGTTTGTTCACACTCAATAGTGGTGTAAAGTGGTTTAAATTCTATATTAATATATCATCAGGCCATTGTGCAGACTAATTTTTTTCATAAATGTTGATCTTAATATTAGAGTAATATCAGAATGTAACTACATACGAGAGTTACACAGTGCACTCTACAGTTTTGTTCAGTTTACACTACAAAAACTTTAGTTCTAGAGCCTTGCAGGATCTATTTTTTTCAAATGTTTCACGTAACGTCAGAATTAGGAATTTGTTAGTTTTTTTCTGACACCCAATGGATTGTGTAAAGTCTTGCACTATTCATATTATCTATGTGTAGTTTACACCACCAATTTGTTTTTGTCCAGAGCGTTGCGAAACGTGAATTTTGTCAAACATGTTTTGTAAAGGCAGAATTACAAATATGCCTGTATATTTTCGTTGAACCCAGTAGTTATGTAAAGTTTGCTCAAATAAAATCAAGATTAGGCTTTAAAGAGAGTTTATCTTTTTTCAAAGTAACATATAACTACACGATTACGAATCCTAGCGTAAGTGTTCATTACAACCAATAATTGCGTAAAATTTATGCTGAAAACCGTTGATCCGTTTAAATGAGGTGAGGTTGTCTTGTTTAACAAATAAAATGCTAATGTTCAGAACAATATTATTTCCCGCATTTTGGACTGCTGTCATTATTGTGGCATGTTACTGCATGTATTTACTGACTGATTTACTCAAATCATGCTAATTAAAAGTAGGATATAGTTGACAAAAATACTACGATGGAAGAAAAACATGAATTTACTTGGGATTGTGGATTATTAAGGAGTTAAAGGATAGGACTGGAAAAAAAGCTACCTATGTATGTGTCCAAAGTCGCAAAATCAGTCAAAAATCAGACTTTCTCTAAATGGCAGACCAAGCTCTGATTTATCGCCAAAACGTTTAATGATTGTGTTATCCGACTCTGAAGCCAAAAGGCAAGCTAACTTGTCGCCACCACGTACCACACGCGCTGCATTGGCGCAAAAACGGAGCCACCACTGTTTTGCAACCAATTGCTCTGCAATCACTTGCGGCGGCGCAGCAGGCACCTTTGGGTTCCGGGTCATCCCTGCCTTTACCGACTTTACAGCCGGATTGGGCAGAACGTCACCCCGGCCCTGATGTCATTATGTCGGATATTATAGGCTTGCCTCTGCCAGCACAACGCATGCTGCCACCACAAGAAATACAGCAAGCTGCGTTATCTACGCAAATTGCGTCGCAAACCGCGCCACAATGCGTGTTGAATTTATTGGCACCTGTTACTCGTTTTACGGCACCTATGGCTATGACGGGTGTGTTGGATACTGTAGCGAACATTCAACCACAAGGCATTCAAACTGTATCGTCGAATGCGGAGGTGGCAGTCCCTCCGTGCGTACAAGATATATGTGAACGCGTAACCGCTGAAGCAAATGCGAGAGAGCAAAATCGCTCGCATTATGTCCAACATTTTTTCAATATGATCAAAACTATGATGCGCGAAGCGCCGTGCTATAATGTCCCTGACGTTTTGCATGATCTGCGCACTTATTTAGGTGAAGTTGAAGGAATGCATTTGTACGACCAGTTACTCAAAATTGCCCAAGTGCATTTTGATAGGGTGTATGCAGCGCACTTGAGTTACCCGTCCACGACTGACACACCTGTGCGTCCTCTAGTTTGGACTACCATTGCACAACCTATGACGGATGTTGATCGTGGGCCATCGCCTCGATTCATTAGCCAAATGAGCGTTTTTAACCGCCTATATTACCCTGACCAATTTTTGTGCGCAACCGCTTCTTTATCACAACCGGAATGATGCTTTATGAGGTTCTGTTGCAATACTTGGTAATTCATCAACACCTCAAACCACCGAGTGTGGTGGCTGATGGAATTGCTCACTAAATCAGACCGGAACTTAAGCCGCACCGCATGTGCCCGGCGCCCAATCATTTAGCACCGATATTAATATTGACGCGCCAAATGGTCAATATTTTTGATACCTTCCGAGAGTTTCAAGCTGAATACAATTCGGAGTATCAATTTTTGACTATCTTTTCAACAATAGATGTAATGCACGCAAAAGTGCTCTTGGAATTTCTGGACTGAAAGTTCCACTTTTATGCGTACGCCTACGGCAATGCCGCTATAGCTTGGCACATGGTGGAACAGTTACGTTGCATGTTGCGCGTAGCTTTCCTTGGCAAATTGTACACACCCTTGCCAAGTGATGCCTTTCCAGAATTCCTGGAATTGATAATCCGGATCGAAAACCAAGCCGCATTACACACTATGATTTGGAACATTCGGTTAGCAACTGATTCACCACTTGAGGTTCCAGTTCAGTTTGACCGATTTTGAGGTCGTCAAAAATCGGCCTTTTACCTTAAACACCGTTTGGAAGGTGATTTGGAAAAAATTTGCAAAGAGAGACGACAGGCCACCTTGCAAGACTCTCGTGGGTCCTCGGCAAGCCTTGATAGGCCCGAAGTCGATCTATCTCTTGAGGCTCAAATCGAAATACAAAAAGCGCGCATGACTATCGAACAGCGCAATAGAGAAAACCTTGCTTGTGAGCTGCCAAGGCGTGTGACAAAATTGCGCCACGCCGGCTTGCTCATGGAAACTTCAGGCATTTGCCAGATGTCAGAAGATGAGCATTGCAAAAAAGTGAACAGATTTTATGACTCAAAATCCGAGCACGCTTTGCGTCGGTTGAAAAATTTGGAAAAAGAACGAGTCAAAAGGCTTGTTCGCGCTGAAGTCGCAGCAAAATTAAAAGTCCATGCAATTCAAAGGGGCCCTGGGCGGCAAGATCCGCAGTCAATCGGCAAAGATATGCAAAAATGCATCAGCGTTCACAATCACATGCACAACCACAAACACAAGTAAAACCATACACACAGACTCACACACAACCGCAGACCCAACCGTGGCAAAAACCATATACAGAATCGCGTGTGCGTTCCGAGGCATATTCCCAGGTGGTAGCTGGTCATCTGTTGTGCTCGCGACAGCAGCAGCCTCACAAATATTGCCAACCGCCTCAGTCAAACTGCGGAACTCATCAGGGCCGGTCACAATCATGTCAACGGCAGCAATGAGATTAATCGTATCAACCAGCGTTGGGGCAAGATCAATCAGTCACCGGGGTCTATGCCCAACCACAACCTCAACAAGAACCATTACTGCCATAACCGTGGCCGGCTACGCAATCAAAGCAGCAGTCACGCAAAACTTCACACGAAGAATCGTTTTATTTTCATCCGGAACAATTTTTGACACCGGTGCCTCCAACTCCAGCGTCGTTACGTGGATGACTACGATGAGGAGGACGAAGATGAGGACGATCGTCAACCAGTCGACCCGCATCAGTGCCTACGTCAACATATGTATGGACGTAGGCACTCGCCATATTAATATTGTGAGCATTCGAATACGCGTCGCGAAACCGAATCGTATCATGAATATTCCCAACGCCCGTTGCGGCAAGCCAGCGCGGCTCGAAGCCAAATTATCAGGATCGCTATTAATTTTACAAGGTCGACGTACTGAACTTTTTGAACTCTGCAACAGGCGTCAAATCGACCAGCAGCATTTCGTCATTTTCATTTTTTGTCCTGATGTGGATTCCAGGACATCGCGTTTTGTTTATTTTCCTGTGTAATTTTTTCTCGTCATTTTATTGCTGTAATTTTTGATTGATGGTGCTTATTTTTTCTCTTTATCTCGCATAATTTGCCATTCCTCGTTTTATCGTGACCTCGTATTTTAAATTGTCTGTGTCTTTAATTTTTGCTCAGCATAATTTTGCCTTATTATTATGTGTCTTAAATTTTTGCTCAATAGTGGTGTTACTATTATGGTATCTTATTTCTCTAACGGACAAGGGGTTTCCTTAAAGCCAATCTAAAAATCTTTTTCAATTCAAAATTCTTTCATTACCCGGGGACTGAAGGAGGCTAAGGAGACAGCATGATCGAATATTATGCTATGCTGTCCAAGACTGGAGTTCATCATTACTCGGGCAACAATATAGTTTTAGCTAGCGTCATTGAGAGTGTTGCTCATAGAGTTCCTGAGTGCAAACGAGGTCATGCGTTGACGGTTATTTGTTATCGCTGTTTGTTATTATTATCGTTATTTTATTTTCGTTTTTCACGTTTGCTCAGGATGAGGCGTTGCGGACGCCAGAGTATCAATTAGTAGAAGCGTTGCGGACGCAAGTGCTTATGGTGTACCCCAAAAAAATTATCCACTTCGTGTCAATTTTTTTTCTATACGTGGGGGAGTGTAACTGCGAGAGTGATACGTTTTTTTAACTTGCCTTAGCAGTTCGTGGTAGCCACTTACATAGCCAATACTAGTAGCTATCTATGAAAGTGCACTGTGGGCTATGCTTTCGGTCTTCCCACTTTTTCCCTAATTTTCAATATTAAAAAACATTACGATACTTGTCCGGTAACAGAGAATTAAGAATATGATAATAGTAATTATTTTATGCATAACCGCTTATCATAATCGAGAACATTCGATCTGATTTAAAAGTATTTCAGTATTATGCTATTTTGACGTTAATTCCATTTACTGTAATGGTCCTACGTGGCCATCTTAGTTAGTCTTGTTGGCGGTCGTACGCTTGTATAGTGGAGTACGTTTCTCTTTCGTTTTTTCGTTATTTGTTGTCCAGCAGCTAGGCCGTGTATATAGTGATAGAAATAAATTAGAAAAACCTACCCAGGGATTCCGTTATACCGAGGGTAAGGTCGGTTATTCCCAACGTCAAGGATTTCGGGATTCTAAGTGGAAGGATAGGTAAATTTTGTATGACTATTTGTTTCGTTCAAAAGTGTTAATTCTTTTCTCAATCCTAAAATTGGTCAAAAATGTTATTTAATCTTTAATGATGATTGATCAGTCTAGAGCTCGTTGGTGTTGTTTTCAAATTTCATTGTGCTACGTACACTAGGAACCAAAAAACATTTCTGATTGATTCGAACCCAGAAAATAAGTTAAATCGTCAACTTGAGCCTTGAGATAGGTCAACTGACCTCCGCGGCAATTCCGAGATTTAGGTAGGTACTCTTAGGGCTTAGGGCGTAGCTGCTGAGATCACCCGACGAGAAGCGGTCAGCAATATTAGGACCGAGGGGATCAAAGCCGTAAGGTCTGTAAGGGTCCAAAGACCGAAGTCATCCCAGACTACGCGATCGGGGCCAGTGCTAAGAGCAGATCTAAGTACCTACGTACCTAAGTAAGTCTCGAAGGCAAATACACCCGTCCTGTGTCGATTCCTTGTAGACATAGGGCGGTCATGTATTTACAATAGTTAACGATAAATAATAATGACTCGGCGCGAAGCGTCGGAAAATTTTGACCTTTTTACCTTTTTGAAGTCAATTTACTGGACACAATTATTGCACCAGAAAACCAACAAAATTTCCGAAAAATTTCGGGAGGAGGCATATGCCCCCTGTGCCCCCTGGCTACGCCTATGCAACCGTTATTGCATTTATTCCAATGCCGCACTTACATGGGCGGATTGAAGGGAGGGACGGGTGTGGGCGGTCGCCTCTCTCTATTGGTCAAAAATAATGGCGAGATAAAGGAAGGATGTGCAATTTGCATTGGTCGTCATGATCGAAATTTCTTGAATTTTTCGGGCGTGGATAATACCTATTAATAACATTTATTTCCTTTCTTAATGGTCCGGAAGCCATATTTTTGCACAGGGAATAGCTTTTAGAGGATTTCATTAGCAGAAACAGCTTTTTGAGCATAGTTTTTTATTTTCAAGCACAACTTTCCAAATTGTCGACGTTCTTTGTCAAATGCTATAAATATAGGAGATCGAGCAGTCATTCGAGCTTTAAAAAGGTTACTCGCTCTAATTTAAAAATTTTACGGAGCTCTGTGCCAGATTTTCGATTAAAACAAAAAAATAATAATTTTTCGAGCAAAAGTGTCGAAAATTTCAAAATTTTTCGAAAAAATGTTGCGTCAAAGCGACTTTTAATAAAGTGTACATTTTTGGACCTGTTTTTGACAAAGTTGAGGTAACGTCCCCCACCCTAGGAAAATCCTAAATCCGCCACCATAGGTAGCAGCACTAAAATTCTGGGAAGGGGGGCGTGCAAGATTTGTTAGAGGTCAAAAAATGGTTTTAAAAATGGTGGTGTGGCGAAAAATTATCATTTTCCAATGTTTATCATCGAGCACTATCCATTAACATAAAAAAATCGAGAAAAAACATTAAAATTTCAAAAATTTAATTCTGCGGGGGGAATATTTTTGTTTTGAGGGGGTATTAGGTCTTCTAGGGAGTGCCTACCCCCAAAACCCCCTCCCCTCGCCCACGTGTGGTGGTTAATCCAAAATTTCTGTAGAGGGATGGTGTGATAATCCAACTTAACCCAAAATATTATAGTCTGTTTCACATAACTTTGTGCATAAATTCTGAGAATTTTCAACGACAGTAAGACGAGGATTACGATAATTATATATAGTTATCAGATCAATACTATAATCGCAATCTGTCAGCTTATTGTCGGAGATAGTTTTAAAATTTATGACCGAAGTTGAGTGAAACAGACTATAGTAGGTACCTATAGTCTGTTTCATTTAACTTTGAAGTTTCCGAAGAAATTTAAAGTGATTACAAAAGTGTTTTAAGTTAGTACAATTAATATAATGTTCTACAGTATGTCGAGTCACTAGGAGACGCATGCCAGTGTTAAGCCGCATTACTGCATCAAAAGTTTAAACCGCTTTTGTAGCCCAATTCTTGTGGAAAAATTTCAAAGAAAACCGCAAAGTTAAATGAAACAGACTATAAGTCAAAAACAATCCGAAAACCTGTTATCCGCGTGCCAGGTATAGTCTGTTTCACACAAGTTTGGGCAAAAATTTTAAAAATCCATTTCCGACAATAAGCTGACAGATTGCGATTATAGCATTGATTTGATATATAATTATCGTAATCCGTCAGCTTACTTTCGATAAAATTCTTAAAATTTATGCCTAAACTTCATACTATAGGTGTTTTCACCGTTTTCCCTATTCTGCTTAGAATTATTATGGCGTTTAATTTTTCGATAAAAATTTGAAATTTCCCAAGTTCTGCAAAAAAGGTGCTCATGTTGCTTTTTCTTCGCATAGAGAAGCAATATAAGTATATGCAAAGAAAAATGATCTGTTGGAGCAAAAAAGGACGAATTTACGTGGAATTATGCATCATTAAGGACATAAAAGGAGGGCAGTAGGGAAAAGTCACCTGCGCCTGTGAAAATTGTAAGAATTTGTTTAAAATTGGACTTACGCTAAGAAAACGCAAAAAAATCCAAAGTTGATTCTGCGGCCTGCAGAAGTAAGTTGCGCCTCCGTCGTAAAAATAAATAAAAGAATAGATTATTCCTTGAAAATAAGAGATTTCTAATTTTAAAAAACGACTTACATTATGTGCATTTTCACGCTAGCACAGCATGCATTGCTATTGGGCTGCAATAAACATAGTCTGCTTGTCATAATTCAGCTCCATTGACAATAGTTATATATTGAGAGAGAAATTTGATATTGATAAAGAACTTAATCGATTATTGACACACATCAAAGCTTCTTCATAATATCTTTTTCTCATCCAGTGATTTGTGGAGGCACGTTTTTTCAGAGGCCGCGATATTCAATTTTTTTGCATTTTCTTAGCGTAAGCCCAATTTTTCGCAGATTCTTACAACTTTCACAGGCATAGGTCAAAAACCTCAACTGTGCTGTAGCAGTAGGTTTTTGATCCAGAAATCTTGCAAGAGACATTATTTGTTGCAAGTCATTTCGACGCAAAAATCTGGCCTAGCCGCTAAAACAAATAAGTGATTTGAAGTTTTTGAAAATCTGGGCTAGCAACACAGAAAGTCCCGCCCATATCTTCAATCCGATATATATTTTTGAAAGTATGTTTGCATGTTCGGAGTTAGCTCCGGCCCCGTAATAGATGGTGGGCCGACACTTGGGCCCGAGATCAACCTACCCGGGAATGGTCCGTAGCGGCAATAAAATTTTTCCAACCCCACCCTGGCACCCTGTACATACGCTAGGTGGGAGGGCACCCTATGCTTATGCATAGGGTTTTTTGGACTTGGCCGATGTTTCGCATATTTCTAAAAGTGTGCCAAAAGTCGGTTTACACTATTTTCGGGTTGCTGCACCTCGCACGTTATAACATAAGCAAAACATTGGGTATGTTGAACCGTGCCCTACCTTATAGCGTTGCATATGTTCTAGCATTGGATATGTTATAATATACCCAACGCTATAAAATAGGCAATGCTATAGGATAGGACACGTTATAACATACCAAATGCTATAAGGTAGGCAATGCTATAGGAAAGGACACGTTATAACATACCCAACCCAGTAAGATAGGCAATGAGCATAGGACACGTTATAACATACCCAATGCAATAAGATGACAAAAAAATTTTAAAACGTCAAAAATATGGCTTGAGCAAAAAATTATTTTCAAAACATTCCAAAACATCAAAAATATGAGTTTGATCAAAAAAATTTCTAGAACATCCCAAAACATCAAAAATATGATTTTGGCTAAAGAATTTTCAAAACCATTCTGTAACGTCAAAAATATGGATTTGATCCAAAAAATGGTCAACAGAAAACATTTCAAAAAAATCCAAAAAATAAAATCTGATTTTTACCAACAATTTTTTTTAGAAATATCCCAAAAACATCAAAAGTCCCGAAAAATAAAAAATACAAGAGACATCTCAATCTAATATATATTTTAGAAAGTCTGTTTGTATGCTCGGGGTTAACTCCGGCCCTGTAATAGATGGTGGGCCGACACTTTGGCCCGAGATCGGCCTACCCCGGGAATGGTCCGTAGCGGCATTAAAATTTTTCCAACCCCACCCAGGCACGCTATACATACTCTGGGAGGAAGGGGGCCCCATGCTTAAGTATAGGTATTTTTTGAGACTTAGCCGATGTTTCGCCAATCTCTAAAAGTGCGCCAAAAGTCGGTTTACACTATTTTCGGCTTGCTGCACCTCGCAGGTTATAACATGTACTGGGGTTAAGCGGGAGGCGTCCCTATGCTTAAGCATGGCCGATTTCGGGACATAGCCGATTTTTTGCCAAATTTCGAAAATCAGAATAAATTCAGGTTACACTATTTTGGGTTACGGTACTTTTGCCGCTGCGTGCGTTATAACATAGGATCGGACGTAATATAGCCTACATAATGTTACAAGCTGGGCAATGCTATAAGGTACAATGATGTGATATAAAATACCCTGTCTGTCCCATAACATGCAGTGATATAAGATATCACGTGATATATGTCACCCTCTGCTACAACAAACAAAAAATTTTTAAAACATCAAAAGTATGGTTTGACCAAAAAAATTTTCAAAACATCCCAAAACATCAAAAATATGGGTTTGATCAAAAAAATTTCCAGAACATCCCAAAACATCAAAAATATGATTCTGGATAAAGAATTTTCAAAACCATTCTGTAACGTCAAAAATATGGATTTGATCAAAAAAATGGTTGACAAAAAACATTTTAAAAAATCCAAAAAAAATAAGATTTTACCGAAAATTTTTTAGAAGTATCCCAAAAACATCAAAAGTCCCGAAAAACAAAAAATACAAGAGACATTTTAAGTCCATATAGCTATCAGGCCCAGGCAACGCCGGGCAGCTCAGCTAGTTGATTATAAATCATATAATCTAGCTGCGTCAGTGAGTCGTTGGCTGCGACATTTTTGCTCTTCGCATTAAAAACTGATACTTTTTATATTATCAAGCTTTTGAAAACGTTACGTTCCTGAAATGTTGAAATATAACGTTGCTATTTTATTAAAACCTTACTTTTCTCGACAAATAAATTATAGACTATGATTGATATAGTCGCTAAATTTAAGTAGGATCGTGAAAATCATGTGTTTTGAAACTCCAAATCTGGCCTTCTTCCGACGGATGATTCGCTCGCCGGCCTCTTTTTCCTTCTTGCACGTCGTTGTCGTTTTCATCGTCGTATCTCCCCATCCCATATTTTTCACTTCTGCTGCCCAGGCGACGATCTTTCACTGTTTTTCTGCATTTATATTCATCAGAATCCCAGTCCCCTCGTTCGTCGAAACACCTCCAATAACTGTCCATCCTTTCATTTTCAATGCGGCCGCGAGACAATCGCCCACCTGTTCTTCCTCTCCGGCCATAACCGTATATATCTAAGATATGCATGTAGTTATCACAGGAATAATTTTCCATTTTTCTATTTTTCGACTTTTACAGTAAGGACAGTAAAAAGCAATCTGGACCTAAAGTAATAATAAAAGGTATATAGGTGGAAAGAAAGATCGGGTCATAACTACAACGACCTATAAGTGACAAGTACGACGACATCCAAACTCAAAAATTTGAAAAATAACAAATCTGAAGATAATTAATCTGCAGCGGCAGCGCGCATCATTTTCAACATTATCGACTTTCCTCGAACTCTAACTGTTTTATCACAAAATTTTATAAAAACGTGCAAATATTTTTAAAAAATTCTGACACACGCAGCTCATCGTGTGAAAACGTGGAACGTCAGCCCTCCAATATCCTTCGATCCCATGTACGCACATACCAAGAAAGTGAGCAGCTCTTAATAACAGTACTTCTACTTAGGCGTTTAGTTCAGGGGCGTCCGCAGAATTTTTCAGGGGGGCGGTCTGAAAATTGGTCACCCAATATTTCAGAATATGTCCGGCGGTACACAAATAAAGTGCATTTTCTGACGTTTCCGGATTAGCTCTATCTATTAAGCTCATAAAATTATAACTTTTCAGAAAAATATGTTATTTTTTCTGAATAGGCTATGCAAAATGACGTTTGTTTGGCCGCGCTTAAGCCATTCCCACGGCGCGAATAGCCAAAAATTTTAATAATTTTCGATAGCAAGATGCCAATTGTCATTATTTCCTATGCATTATATTACCTTTTCAGAATTATTTTTTGGCTAGGGGCGGCCGCCCCCGTCCCTGGGTATACCCATGGTCTAGTTGTTATCTGTGTATATAATGTCACCTCCATCGTATCCATCATATTCTTCCATTTCATCTTTCTCGAAATATTTCGGGTACATCCTGTTTTCTCGTCTAGCATAGTCTCCATTTGTAGCCAAATCAAAGTCGCCCCATGGCATCCAGTTTTTGTTATATAAGCCCCTTACCGGAAACAATGGAGGGCGATTGTGGTACTGGAAACCTGGTCCATGTCGCGCAAATCTACCGTATATTGAGTTCATTCCATTAAAGCCGAATGGATTTTGCTGACCTTGTCCCATATCCCGACCGAAATCTCCATCTTCCGGGAACCAAGCATCTTTATGCTGAACTGGAAAATCAGCATTCTTCGTTTTTTCCATACTAGCTTGAGCCAAAGCGATATGAGTATCCGGGCCAAATGCGTTACTACTTGTATTTGACGGCTTATCTTGTTGCTCCATTGTCGAATTTACTTGTGTTGTATTTTCTGTGAGGCCATGATTTCCTCCTGACATAAATTTTAAGTAATTTTATACTGTATTACATACAACACCTAAAATGCAATCGACAAAAGAAACTGACCCGTTTGGAAACATTGGAAGGATGACTGACAGGTACTCTCCTTCCAAAAATTAATCTTTTACACACTTTTACCTAAAAACTAAAAAGTTTTGCTATTGCGCGCTTTTTTACTACCGTACAGTTTTTATCCTTACGTAATTTAGTAAAAATATGAAAAACATGAATTTGTTTCGACCATTCCTTTGTCCATAGAAGCTAGGATATCGAGAAAGCTATTAATATAAACCTGTTTGCAGATCGACATGTAATCACACATGGGCGGGGCTGGAGATTCAAGCCTTCTAGAATTTAAGAAAACCAGCAAATCCCAGAAATGAAGAAATAAATTTTTTTCAGAATTTTTGATGCCAATGGATAGTCGATGAGATCGTTTTTTACGCCCTTACCACCATTTTTTGGTTTATATTTTTGATTATTTTCTGACCACAGACCTCCATAAATTGAGTGCAAGTATGTTGCAGTCCTATCATACGTTTTGCAATCCCCTGTCCAATAAAACTAAGCTCTGGCTGTTTGTCTGTTTTTTAATTAAAATAAGAGACGGCTTGCAAGCGCCTATCTTTGAAACGTCTTCTGAAAAGTTCCGAAATAGTTCAGCATTTTCCTCCAAGCAGATCAGCCATTTTTATCTGCCTATAAGAAGTCGAGTGGGTAGGTAGTTTATGAGAGTGATGAATGGTAGCATTCAGTCTATTTCCTCATTAACAACTGCTTGAGAATTTCTTTCGAAATTTGACATATACGTACATACATGTAAGTTTAGTGAGCACAATCTGATTGCTAAAAAAGTTTGATCTCAACGTCAATCATGATGAAATTTCTCAGAAACTTATAATTTTGGCAGAATTTAAGCCATGATGGTTGGCAATTTTAAAAATGCACAACGGTAGTCATTGAAATATATTTTAGCAAAGGGCTCAAAAATAGTTCCATCCCGTTTTTGTTTGATTCGGCAGATATTTTCTGGCCGTTGTGAATAGATTTTAGGATAGTCTTTGCACAGGTGCAAATAATTTTTAATGACAAATGCAGCAATAATATAACACCTTTCTAGAGCTTCGCTCCAGACCTCATCATTTTTGTTTCTCTCAAAAACTGTAATGATAATCCAAAAAGACAAAAATTTATTGTTTTCGTCGCTTTGCGAGGTTTATTAACCATTGTTTTAATTTTTTCCGGTTTTTCGCAATTTTGTGACGCCAACGGATGAAGCTCGATGGCAAAATTTCCAATAATATTTTTTGCCCAACCGTTAATTTTCTGGCCCTCTTTCATCTTGCGAAGCTTTTTTATTCTCCAGCAGACTCCAACACTGTAGCCTTGTCCGTGTATATTTGAAACTCTTTGAACTTTTAAAATCCAGTAATTTATCTGCAGATGTCGATAAAAAAATTTAGAATCAAAAACAATAAAAGATGTATTTATAGTCTGTTTCACATAACTTCGTCCATAAATCCTAAAAGTTTTCATCGACGATAAGCCGAGGGTTACGATAATTATATATCAGGTCAATGCTATAATCGCATCTGTCAGCTTATTGTTGGAGTCAGTTTTGAAATTTATGACCGAAGTTGTGTGAAACAGACAGTAGGTACCTTCAATTTTTCCAATAAGTTCTGGACTTGAAAAACGGTGTCGAACTTGGTTGGCATCCTATGAGATGAAAATTTTTATAAATATAATACCTGGTGTTTAATCAGCAATATATACGAGTATATCTTACTATTTAATTACATTCTAGCCAGTTACCCAGGTCACTTAAATGCAGTGGCGGATCAAGGATTTTCTAACACGAGGCGGTACCCCAAATTTCCATAATAGTGTCAGAAATTGTCGTAAAATTTGGCTACTATGCTTAAAATAGCAGTTTTGTCGTCTTTAGGCATGCAAAATTATTTCTGATGCAGAAAAACATCAAAATTTTCAGATTTCCTGAGGTATTCTAAGAAAAACTCGAAGAATTGATGCAAAAATTGAGACAAAGCGCCGGAAAATAATCGAAAAATCACTGAAAGAACTACAAAATCTTTGTTCTGTATAAAAACTATTCTTGTGACATAAAATAAAATTTTTCGTCCAAACATTTTTTGACTACAAAAATGGCTCAAATCATCGGAAAAATGCACATCTATTCTTCGATGCGCCCAAATATTTTTTGACGCCAGGGGACGGCCCCCTCCGCACCCCTCTAAATCTGTGCCTGCATAAATGAATAAACAAAGTGGCGGTTTTTAGAAAGAGCAAAGAAACCGCTTCCTGCCCGCCCATCATTCATACATAGTTTTCTAATGATCTTTGGCCGTCAAGTAGCAAGATTTAATAAAAAAATTTATTTATTGTTTTAATTTGACTTAATATTTGAAATTTAAGTAGTTTTTAGTTCAGTTTTATTTTTATTAATGACATTTGCTGACACTCATTATTGCCTAAAAGCCTACGCTAAGAATGCAGATCTTGCACGCAGCGAAGATTCTCTAGATTTAAAATAATTTTCCTCTCGAAAACGTGATTATAAAGTTCGAAGATTTTAGGTGCCTTCATATCCATGTTTATTGTGACTACCAACCTTATATTTTCAAAATTTTCAGACACTTTGCGCTGAATTTTTGCAATATTAAGCATTATTTAATTTACAAGCTAACAATTCAGAAATTTTGAAATTTGTTGCAAAATCGCTTGCACAAGAAATGAGCCCAGACATCAGGGAACAAAATGCTCCTTTGTTCAAAGAGAAACGGATTTCGATACTGTTCCGACTGTTTTTGAAAAAATTAGGAATATCATGGAAATGTAACATTTAAAACTGAATGTGAATTGCATAAAGCACTAGTTACTTTCATATGCAAAAAAAGCAAACAAAGAGCGAATTCACCAAAATATGAATTATTACGAGACAATGCATCGGAATTCACTACCTGTGACAAAGCGCTTATACGATCAATCGTCAGCAAACAAAGGAGAGCTGCAAAATTAAAGTAATACTTTTATTCAAGAATTTACAAATACAAAAAGAAAGAGAATAAGTGTAGGTTGGCAGCACCAAAATTCTGGGGGGCGCAAGATATTGTAAAGGTCAAAATGGTGGTATGGCGAAAAAATGCTATTTTCCGACGTTTCTCATTGAGTTCTATTCATTGGCATCAAAAAATTTGCAGAAATTGAATTCTAGGGGTTATTTTGTTTTTTGGGGTAGGTATTTGGCCTTTTGGGGGGTGCATACGGATCTAGTATACAATTTACCCACCAACGTTTTTTGTGTAGTGTGTAATATGTAATGTGTTATGTGTAATGTGTATTGTGTAATGTGTATTGCGTAATGTGTCATGTGTAGTGTGTAATGTGTAATGTGTAAAGTGTTCATATTACACATTATTCATTACGTATGACACATTACAATACATTATGGATCGGCTAAAAAACGTTGGTGGGTAAATTGTATACTAGATCCGTGCATACTCCCCAAACTCCCTCCCACGCCCACGTTTGAGAGTAAGGCCTGATTGGCAAAAAAGTGAATTAATTGTAACCCTATAGTAAAATGAGCGAAACCCGACAAAAATCCTGGATTATTTCCATGGTATGACGGGTTAATTTCAATCCAAGATCAGAGGAGTTTTTATAGATTGAATGTTGGTACAGGTTAAATATGGATTAAATAAGGGTGATTTGACCCGAGATTTTAAATTTGCTCATATAAGTATTAAATCCTGGAAAATCTTATCTATTTGAAACACTAGTAAAGGATAGCAGAGCACCATACATGGGCTAGCAGCCTAATTCTGGAGAGGTCCAATGGAGCTGAATCACACATTCTCATATGGCGGAAGGGGTATTACCCCTAACTCAGGGTCCAAGACTCGTGTCACTATCAGAAGATTTTGAGCTATCAAACATTTTCTGCGTGATTTTTGGGAACGAAAGTAGCAAAGAGGTTACAATTTTTCGATGTTTCGCGCCGACTAGTACATTTCTGTTTTATTTATCCATAAAATGCCTACAATAAAGTTAAAATAATCTGAAAAGCCAAGAATTCCGATAAATTTTTATATTTTTTACTGATAAAACGAGTCAGAATTAGATAAAAGGTATTAAAAAATACAGTTTTCCACATTAAAACATTGTATACGATGTTTCAACCATTTTTCATATTTGACATGCAAAAAAGGCTCGAACTCTAAATTTGATTGTCCCGGTATTTCCCCCTCAACTTTCGACTTTGTGAAACTGAGAGCTGAATTGTCAAAAATGACACCAAAAATTAAATCCTGGGTGTTCGTCGATTTGGGAGGGTCCATTGGATTCTCGGGGGGCAAGTCAAACCCTCACGCCCGTGTTTGGATAGCACTCTTGATTCAGATTAACTTTTAGCCATTTTTTAGTGCTATGACAACGGAGAGCAAGCAGAAAATATCATTACATACGCTGCTGTTAATAAAAAACTTTAGAATTGTGCGATGAATACTTCGTTTTAGGTAACAAAAATTTTTACTCAATTTTCTCTAGTTTCTCCTGGTTCCTTTTGTGTTTTACTGATTTTGTCTGTTTTTATTAATTTGTATTAATTTTTTCATTTTCCATTCAGGTGTACAACGTTTGTTGAACAACGATCGGCATTTCCTTCGAACGCATCGATGAAATTTTTCCACATGCAGATAATCACTTACGTAATTAAGTTTTAGCTGTACATGAACATACATACATATAACATGGTAAGTAATAGCGACCCAGATTTACGATTAAATGATCTCAGAATGTGACGAAAAATGACATCGATTATATAAAGTCAATTTATCGGTTGTAACCAGATCTGCGCGTGGGATAGGGGTTATAGGTCTAGGCTCTAGACCTCCAGAATGAAAAAATAAAGAAATTTTCCGGGGAAAATAAGGCGAATGAAGGCCAAAATTATTAATCAAAATTTTTTCACAAAAAAAGATCAAAATTGACTAGAAACTGTGGATTAATATTATTTGTATGCTATTTCAGCATTTATGCTAATTTTTGAGGTCGTTTTCGCGCAAAAACTCTAGTTGGTTCCAGCCAGACCGGCTGACCTCTCAGACTGACCATAGACCATACTGCTGCATCTTTAGTCTTAACCACACATAGGGCTAGATTACTCGAGTTTAAACCCAGCTCCTGTCATATAATTAAATTAACATCAAGTTAATTAATCCGAGTTTAGCCGTCAACTTTTGCTCTAAAAAGACTTTTTCAAGTAGGTACGATATGCTCAAAAAGAATTGCTACGTTAGAATCAATTCTTTTTCGTGATATGTTTTGAACTCTTACAACAATGTTTCCCACTCTAATTCGTCGCAATTATCATGCATATTTCAATACACTGTCAAGACACTTACAAAGGCAGCAATATTGAGCCATCGTCGAATAGTAGCGAAAAAATATCAATTTTGTGACTTGTGCTGGCTTCAGGGGTTATAAGGCAAAATTAGCTTCACATTATTGCGTAATCGGTGACATTTAAAATTTGTACAAATGCCATTTTCATGACAAACAGCCGTTTACGTGTTCATTGCTTCTAAAAAATACATGTCATGCCATGAATTTTCCATATAAGCGTGGTACGCGTTATTTTAGAATGAATATAAAACTCTTAATGCGATTATATTACATTTAGACAGCATACATTGAAAACAAAATTGAAAAAGTAAATACCATCACATCTCCTAGGTCCGATCTAAAAAATGCAGTAGGTACCCTGCAGAAAGCTTTAAAATACCGCAATAATTTTTTAACCCTCCCCAGAATTTTTGATTTTCCACAAAATCGTAGAAAACATCCCATTTTAACCATTTTTAGCGGTCTTTTAGTTCAAAAAGTCCTTTTTTCGGCACTTCGAGCTAACAAGCCATTTTGGACTTTATTTTCTAAATTTTATTAAATCTTTCTTGAATTTTTCACATGTATGCTGTAAGTACCTAGGTATAAGTGCTAAGGTCTAATCAAATAAATTACCGCATCGTTTACAAAATCTTTCATTTTCAGGAATTATCAATCTATTAAGCCTGCAAGCATCATAGGTGGACAGCAGCCAAATTTTGGGCGTCCGATGGGGCAAAATTGCCAAATATAGCATCAGAAAATTCAACTCTGGGTATCTATCGAGTTTAGGGGGTCTTTCATATTTACAGGAAGGAAGCCTAAACATCCCCACGCCTACGTGCGACGAGGACTATTTTAGCCTCATTCAATTAATTTTCAGACACGTAACTTGCTTTCTGAATTTGGGAGGGATTTAAAATTTGAAATGAGATATCTCGAAAAATACTCGTAGACAAGCAAACGTAAAGGTTTTTTTGAGCGTTTCTTAGCGAGCTTACACACTGGAAAAGGTAAAGTTTTGGAAGAAAATCGAAAAAATTTAAATTGATTTTAGTTATTCAAAAAATGCGTTATATAAAATGACCACACAAATGATTTATAAACATTTTGCCACACAAATGATTTATAAACATTTTGACCCTGCTGAAAAATCGACATTTTACTTGTTTTGTACTTATTTTTTTACATTGCAAAGAATAGCAATGAGTACCTACCAATAACAAATAATTATGTGCAGATCGACACATAATTTTAACATATTCACTATCTCCTTTCTTTAGAAGATAGAACAAAAAAATAAAACTGGCTTGAAGCGCCCGAAAATTTCGGTTAGATTAGCCCAAAAGTGTGCTAAAATCTATTTTGGCGGTCTTTCAAATACGCTTCGAGAATTCGTACTTCCAAAATTTGGGGGGACTAGTCCCCCTATCCCCCAACTACACGCCTGCTAATTTTGTATCATTTTAGGAAAACCTTCAATCCTCGACTCAGTCGTGTGTCTGTATATTTACTTAGTTATAATAATTAATTATTAATTAAACATTATAATCAATTAATTATAATATTCAATTAATAAATTATTAATTATTAATTTAATAATTAATTATTAGTTATTGATTTACTTAATTACTTACTTACTTACTTACTTATAACTTACTCACTTATTACTTACTTAAAACAGCTCTTATTTTTCAAGTGAATTATGCATGCTTAGACAATCAATGTTTGACACTTCTGCAGCTTTTAGAACCTTTTTTTACGACAACAATTTGAAAATTTTCCTTTTTATAAGAAAACATCGAGATATAATGAGACTAGAGACCATCACACTCTCAAAAGCAGACTTGCATGTCTGCACTTTTTCTTTCTGATAGAAGAAGCCGAAGCTTATGAACTTAAATTTTTAATATTTCTCCTGTTGTTACAAACTGAAATAATCTACTATAGGCAGAAGGTTAAAAATTTAGTGCTCGTAACAATGTAATAAGAACATTTGTCGGAAATTGCGTTATCGCAAAAAATTAGCGGTCAAAATAATTAAATTTTATGTCTGAGGGTGGCAAAAGGATTTGCAGCGAGCGGAATCATTATTAAAATTATTTACAAAAGTAATAAATCATGTATGACGCGGCAATAGACTGTTTTTGTTTCGCCAAGTCTGTTGCAGATAAATTCAGAGTCAGGTACGTCAAAGGATTTGTAGATCAAACGGAAAAAATCATAGGCGCAACCTATATGCGCCCCACATTTTTATAATTTGATTATTATGCAAAATTGTTCGAAAATCTGGTAATATTTATTCTAGGTCATTTGCTTTCTGAGCAACAACAAAAAAGATTAATAACATTCTTAGCGATCCGCAATTTTCAAACTGCGGACTAGTTTAATTTTCTGCATTCTGCGAATCCGTTTAAAGGCTCGAATCGTTTACCGTTCAGCACCGTATTCTCCTCCAACCTCGTTAAGATTACATAATACGGTTGTATTAAATTAATACAAATGTTACAAATCGTGTGTAGTATAATACTTTGTTTTAAAATTCTTGAGACTTTTTAATACTAGGTGATTCCAAAGCAGTAAAAATTCAGCCAATCAGCGTAAAGGCTTTCAGCCGGTTGGTTATCGTCTATTGCACATCATTTGGCTCTTAAACCTTGCACTTTGGCATTCTGGGTCAGTTTTGCTCTTAGAAGCTGTGGTGAGAGCATAACCGGCAGCCTCGCACAGGAAAAATACCTAAACGACACGAAGTGAAACTCTGTAATTATCGCTATAACGTGATATTGGTAATACCGCTCTTCGAAATGGGACGTTTGGGTGCAGCCGGTTTGGCGCGACCACTTTGACGCGACCGTTTTGGCGCAAGGAAATTTCGGCGCAGCCGTTTTGGCGCAGGAAACAGGCGCTTACGTGAATGCTGTATGTATGTACAGTACCTATGTATGTACGTATGTGACTGTGTAGTATGTACTTATACTTTACTTACCTAAATATACCTATGCAGGCTCGCTGATGGAGAAATTGAAAGTTATTAATAAGGCAGGGTTGCCAGGTGCTCTTGTCAAAAACCCTAATTTTTACCTCAAATTGCCTAAAAAACCCCAACCAGTGGTTAAGCATAGGCGCAAAAAACCTCAATCAGTAAAAAATGCCTCCAACGGCCTCACAAAAAAACCTGAAATGGGGAAAAACCCCAACTTGGCAACCAAGGCATTTGATGAATCAGACGTGAGAGATTGTTCGTTCGCTATGTTTTGGGTTACAATAAAAAAATGAGTATGTAATGAGATATTGATAATTATGTAAAAATGGGCGGTCATATTCCTTTGTCACGAAAATATGTTTAACAAAAATACGACAATTTAACCATCTTCTGATGCTGCAGATTTTTGAGTTGCTCTAATTTAAAAAGCTTTTCTTTAATTAGGCAACATGACCGAAGAAGCATACGAAATGAGAGCTCTTTCCCGATCTTCAGAGAATAAATTTATCGAAATTCAGGGGTGGACAGCTAAACAATAAACGATTATCAATTTATCCCAGAGAATTCACAGCATAAATTTTGCGCATCTCCTCAATGACATACTGCGATCAAAGCTTCGAACAAAAAGCTTTTTCCTTTCAAAAATAAAATTAGGAACATCTCAAATATGTCGTTAAATGTTTTATTAGTACGTATGCACGATTAAAAGCATGGAAATCATATACGAGCATGAAGATTGGAGTTTTTGACACATTGCAGAGTAACCTAAAGAATATTTTGCAGACCCCAGAATTCCATTTCTTGTCATAGCTGATGTTAAATTAGTGATATGATTATTGAAATTGTAGATTACATTATCACTTTTATTATATAAAAAATTATTTAAATCAAAATTCCTGTCTATTCAGTTTTCCGTTTGTCCTTTTGATGTCAATAGGCAGCGCAAAAAACATCGAAAAGTCGTGCTTTCGTCTTAATTGTACAGCTTCTGATTCTTCATTGAAAATTTCTGAAGCCTAAGAACCCCAGAATTTCGGTCATGCCAGGAATGTGTGATGCAAATGAGCAGTCAAAAAAAGTCCTTTGCTGTACAATGCTTCTGTCCAAATCAGACACTTTCGTTTTGCAATTAATTTAGACCAATACAGTTGCGCCAAAATAGCTGCGCCAAAACGTCCTTGCGCCAAAACACAAGCGCCAAAATGGTCGCACCAAAGTGGCCGCGGCCAAACGTCCTAGGCCGACCACTCTTATGGAAGCGGTGGCGAAGTTTATAATGTTACATAGTTCATTGTGTCACAGGAGACATTTTGTATCATTTTGCAAATTATTTTTATTTACATAAAAGCCTTATATCTTCGCATATTTCACAGTAAATGTGTGAAATTGCTTAAGCACGTACTTCTTGTAAATTTTATTTTTAAATCGCGAAGATCGAATTTCATAATTTTATCTCACTGTGATTCGTACTCCACAATTCAGAGCGTCAGATGACCGCCAACGACCACCCAATATAATTTAAGAAGTCTAACTTATGACCTCACATTAAATTCATTTTAACCATAAACAATGTATGCTCATTTAACCAAAAACATGTGACCTCCCGTAAAACCTACACAACCTAACGTAAAGCATACTCAGCAGATGACCCATAGTAAAATCCAAGCGAGTTCACGCAAACTATACCTCTTTACCCAGACAACAATTGTTCTCACCTGAAAACTGCCAAGCCTCATTATTATTAATTCCATTTTTCCATCTAGCCAAACAGGCACCTTAAATGTGTGAGTTCATTTAAGGTCAGCAAGATTAAAGCGCGACTATACGTAATCGAGCTTCAAGCGCGCCCACCGCTAACAATAATCGGTACCTACATATTACGCTATATTAGCCTGCTAAACATGCTTAATCTATGTTATATGTATATAAAATATATGACCCAAATCCCCGAGGTAAACGAATATGCAAATAACATTAGGCGTAAGCTTGACTAAATGTTCAGCTTAGAAGCAACCAATAGCAAGAGACACACAAAAAGCTAATCTCACTCCTAAAAGTTAACTTATAAGTCTATAACACCCATACAAACCGTTCAAGTCCTCTGCCGCCTTATTTCATTCGACCTTGTGCTCTTCCGCCCAGCACCTTCCCATTATTGCCTATCCTGTGGTTCTTTGTTGTTTCTCACTTTTCGTCGTCCTTACTTCAACTTCATATCATTTACCGAATTTTTGATCAGAAGGGCTCGGGCTCCTAAGATCGAGAAACGATGGATTTTTTAATTTTTTTTAAACTAATGTAATAGCCGCAGGGCAAATTTTTTATGCCACTATAGACTAGCCTTTAATGCGTAATCGATTGGTGTACATCACTTTACACTGCAGTGTAAACTGACAAAAGCCGTGAGAAAAACGCTTTTTAACGCTGCATTCATATCGCAAATAGCATCAAGTAAATTACATTTAAATTCAAATTATTTCTTAACGATCTCTCGGCTGACCTCACACTGTAGCATTAAATGAAAATTCGCGAATTGGTTTTTGAAATGCAGGAGTCCAAACACACCCTATCCATTACGTAAAACCTTGGGTTTTGTCGTTTTGCAGGGCACAGCTTGGGTGCTACTCTCCAAATTCGGCCCCTGGGGTTTATTGGACCTCCGATTCCGAATTGACTAATCAAAATTATTGAAGTGGTACCTTAAGCGGCCAAAAAACAGCTTAACAAAGAATTACAGAAGGTCCAAAAAGACGGTCCTCCAACGGCCTTTAAAAACCTCCAAAATGGGTAAACCCCCACCAACTCGGCAACCCTTCTCGTTGTAAGCCAAAGTATCAACTATGACTGCCCTTAGTGTAAACCAACGTACGCGCGACACAATGTAAAACAGATGGAAGCAGCAAACGCGCGGCTTTAGAAAAGGCTGACACGATTTCAGATATCTCTATTTCTAGCGCTTAATTTGACGTAGAACTTTAACTTTTTTTTGCTTTTGTTTACAATGCGGACAAACCTAAATTAATTTTTTAATCAGTTTAGAATGCCCTCTGACGGTCACACAAGCGGGAAAATGAAGCAACAAACTTTAATAAACAGAGCAAAATGAAACGATTCGTTGTGAAGTTATTGAGCTGACATTATAAATTTTAGTGCGCGTGATGAACTGAAGTAAGGATAACTTATTTAAATCGCAGAGTGACAAAGCTTAGAAAGATTAATAATTTCTAATTAGCGAAAATAGTACATAGTTTCTGTTGTCGAAAATCTGTAGCATGGCGAACATCAGTTTTACCTATCTTTTTTTGTTTCTGCACGATTTACACTTTTGTGTGTGCTCAATTCTGCTCAATTAAACTAACAACAACCTGCGGTCTGCGTGCAAATACTCGTGACAATTGAACAATAAGCGAATCAAATGAGGCGAGAGGCGGGTACCTGCTCTTTACCGATTGGCTGAATTGTTAATCCTAGGAAAATTTTTGTTTTGATATTGTAAGGTTGATATTAATGATATTAAAAATTTTACAAAACCAAGTGCATGAAAATAGTAGCTGCAAAAGTAATTTTTAAGTAAGCTACATTAAAGCTCGGTTCACACGATTGTAACCCAGACAGGACCGTCTGATACACATCGCTAGCAGCGCTAAACATAGTTTGATGTCGATTAAAACTATTTGGCCTCGGGCGTTTTTGTTGCTTTTATGTACTGTGAGTCAAATCACCTGAGTCTGAAATATAATGAAACACTCAACAGCATACATGCATTGACATTTGTACCATCCTATAGTCCATTTCATACAAGTTTTAGCATAAGTTTTAAAAATCATCTCCGATGAAAACCTGACTGATCGTAATTATTGCATTGATCTGATATAAAATTATCCTAATCCACCGGCTTACTGTCGAAGGAACTTTTTAAAATTTATGCCCAAACTTATGTAAAACAGACTATAAGCTACCAACTCTCCTATTTTGACGCTTCGATGTCCATAAAAAATTCGAGAAGCTATGGCTGCAACCGCTTCAGCACATCTCAGACTTTTGATTCCGACGTAATCTGTGATTTTCTTGCTTCTCAACCGTCTTACTTGAAAAGAATGTGGCAGGTACCTATCGTTTTAAGCTCTTCCATGGTTTTTCTGATTAGGTAGGTTTAACATACTTATCAATTTGTCCATCAAAAAATTTCTGTACCCGTTTACATACGAATACATATAGTGATTATTTTGATTAGCAGTATACGCACTATATCGTCGACTGAAATTCTCACTTATAAGCGCTATAACATACAAATTGAAATGCCTAAATGTCTAATTTTATATCGAGCTTTCAGCTTTTTTCCAAAATTCAGAATTGCATTTTTCGGTTGACACCTGTTCAATGAGCCATGGTGTAATTTTCGGCATATAATATAACCCTTATTTACCGATCAATGCGCGTCAACCGGAATCACCCTGTAAAGCTTGTAATTTAAGGCTCATAATTTCACAGGTGTGATTAACGCTGCCGCCTTATAAAGAAATTATTGTAAGGAAATCGCATAAGTTGTTGAAATGCGAGCCATTACACAAAAAATTGCTGCACTTTCAATGAGTAATGAGAGAGTAAAAAGCGACAGGGCGGTGTAACTTTCGTCGTACCTTGTTATTAGGGCAACCTCGTTAACAGTGTTATAATGAAAATTCAGCAAGTTGTCAAAAAATAGATTAGTTACCACGTCGTCATAAGAAAAATGGTTAAAGTCAAGTTTTGGTTGCGTTTGAAATTGTTCCTTAAATGACGAGGACGATTTTTATACGTGCTTATGATAACAATGATTATATTGTGTCAGTGGCAAAAAACCATTAAGCAAATAGCAAACGCGTCAAGCAAGACGCATCCTTTACTCATCGCATTTTTTAATTAAATATTGAGTTGCTAAGGCTTATTTTTGCTGATTATTATTAAAATACAAGCGCTTTCCTAGGAGAGCGACCACAGCGTTTCCTCTGGAAAGTGGTCAGCGATGCCGGTGATAAACGCCGTAATTGAGTACATTTGAAAATTGTTCATAATTTGGTGATCATTGTATTAACTTTTATCCCACCTTTTTTTACAGCTAAATCTTCCGAAAGGTAAAATGCCATCGATAGCTTAAGCATCGACAATAATTTTTGACGAACATCGAAGGCTCCGGCTGGGAATCCAAGCGTTTCTGCAGCCGATATTACGTCAGAGATTCACAAGTGTCCCAAATGTTCAACGCTTCTCTACACCACATCCCTAAACATCCGTCGGTTCTCGACGGCGTCGCCAGCGATCAATTACGCACAACGCATTTCCTTACGTCCGGCCAAGCGGCGCCTTGTTGCCTGCCAGTCGTACTTAACGACAAAATAATTCCATCGGCCACTGATTTCTTGCTAAATATTTCGCATAACTTTTTCACAGAACTTGTTTAATGAACGAAATATCCTTAAAATACCGACTCTAGTTAGCTCGCACATTGATCAGCGTCCAAAAGACGATAGCTTCGTTTCCAGGGATTCTGCTTGTAGCAGATATTTTGGCAAAAACGCTTTTCATGCCGTTTTTCCAGAAGATCTGAGTCGTAGAAGAAATTCTTCACGTAATACAGGCAAAAGTGACCAATTCAGATCGACAGTAGTATCGAAGGATGGTCGAATGACCAAAAAAGTTTGTTCAGAGACAAAATTTGGGCCGACTTTGGTCGTTGACGATTCGCCTCCCATTAAGCTGGTAGACGCTCTGAATCTCGAATGCGTAGTTTGCGGTGACAAAAGCAGTGGTAAACACTACGGCCAATTCACTTGCGAGGGTTGTAAGTCGTTTTTTAAGCGGAGCGTGCGCCGAAATCTGCTCTACACCTGCCGCTACAATAAGCAGTGCTCAGTTGACATGAATAATCGCAACCAGTGTCAGTTTTGTCGAATGAAGAAGTGTTTGGAGCTTGGAATGCGAAAGGAAGGTAAGAACAAATGGGCTGGGGTCTATACCCCCTTCAAGAATCCAATAATCACTCCAGAAATCGATTGACCCCCATAATTTAATTTTGGGGTGCTTTTTGGTAATTTTCCCCCGTACACCCCCCAGAATTCGGCTGCTGCCCATGTAAAAAGGTAGGGTTTCCGTTTCAGATACGAGTATGTTTGGCTGATTTTTAAGGATTTACCGATAAGTTAACAGCGAATGAGGTTATTAAATTCTCATGTCGTGCTCTAATGTAATTGAAACAAAAGGATAATCGGCAAGGCAGTCAACCCGATCGAAATTATAAAAAATAGAAAAATTAGCCTATGTACGTTTCTTGGGTTATGGTCATACGAAAAATCTCAGTTCCTCAAAATTGGATTCTCAGCTAAGCTTAGCAACACATTTGTACATAATCATCTCGCCGATGAATATGGTATTTAATTCATTTGACGCTAAAGAATATATCAAATAAAGGAGTCGCCGTAAATTTACAACGTAAATTTTTTATCATGAATGTTTCGTGCTGGAAAAAAGCCTTTTGTCAAATCATAATCAAAAAAAGATTTTTCGTCAATCTTACCTGATAATCTTATAAAAGTGGGCGCTCCTTGATACATAACTTGATATCATTCTTTTAATTTCGCCAATTAAAATTATAGATCGCGGATGAGAATAATAATCATGTTAATGTAAAAAAGTTTCATTTTTTACTCTTGTGGTTACCGTCGCCCATCAGGTAGAAGTTAGAAATAAAATAAGTAGTAATGTGACCGTTTTTGATAAAATATCTAAATAAGCATTTAGCGTTTGAGATGTGAGAAACGATCTTAGTTATGTCAGCTCTTACGAACATCGGCACTACTAGGGCCATCAAAAATTTGAGCGATGGGATATTACACTATTAAAGGCAGGTAGTCATTTTTCGTCATCAATTAGCGCAATTTTTCACCTTTTTCTCAGGCATGGCAGTAATTAAGTTTCTTAGCAGCTGGATGTCACATTTTGGTGCCTTTAGGCAACAAAAATTTTATGTTTCTCAAAAAAATTTCAAGATCAAAATCATCGCAATTCCTTTATAGTTCATTTAGTTTTTCTGCGAAAAATTCGAAAATTTGCTTAATTATCTTTCGTATACTTGTGTACATATTGGTGTTCTAAGTTCACAATTACAGGAATAGAGCATCAGTTTTTTATCTCATGTCATCCATTTATCTAATTTTAACAAATTTCCGGCAACCAACTGATATTTCCTAAAAAATAAGGAAATTTTGACAGCATAAGCACTTCTTCGCATAGACTCCCGAAAACCCCGAATCTTTCTTGGAAGCGACAGAAATGATTCTGAATAAGGTTGAACACCAGAAAACGGTAAAATCCCTGTTTTGCATGTTTTTATAGAATTTTTAGAATTATTTGAAAAGTTAGAATACCATCCTCTTCCTTTACGAAAATGCCCGAAACTTTCATTATGATTTACTGAAAAAATCTGAAGTAAACGTCTGAAAATTGTTTTCCTTAACATTTTGCGGATTATAACATTACACGTAGCTGCCAGCTTTGTAAGATTTTAATACATATTCAAACAATAAAAAAAGTACAGACTTTTCTTGTATCGTGGGTTGCCTTCAATTTTCATTTCAACTTCAGCCGTTCAGAAAGGTCGCTTACCGAATCAGAATTTCAGCCCATATCCCACGCCTTCAATGAGCCGTTTGCAAAAACAAGAGTTTAGTGACATCGAAGGCAAAGATGAAGAGCAATCCTTGTTAAGATTCTTAAGCATCTTAGTCCAGGCTGAGCCGTATGCCCATCGACTTGGATCAGGTGCTAAAATATTAATAAATGATTTTTAAGAATATGTCTTCGTTTAATTGCTTAGCTAGATTATTAGATTGTGGTCCTTTTCTTTTATTTTTCAGAGACTCTACCGTTTAGAAAGGAAAAACTTTTGAAAAAAACGATATCAGTTTTCGCATGAGTTTAGCTATGAGTTGTCGTAATTACGTAGGGAAATTAGTGAGCAGCACGATATCAAGACATTCGGTATTTAGGAATATTTACAAATAAAAAAGGTCTCTAAATTGATAGAATGCATTGAAAAACTTCATCTCCGATAAAATAATTCACCTAGGGCTTCTGCCATGAAGTCAGTTCTAGAATGCAATGCTGGTTGTACCAAATCCGATCCGAAAGTCTAATTTTTTGCGCCACTTTTTATTTTATAATATGTGAAATTTCTGAATTATCTTTTTTTATAGTCGTAGCGAATATAACTGTCCACGAGAAAGGATTTTTGGGAACAGATCACGTGCGCGAAGTTTCAACAAGATTACTATTTTCAGCAATAAGTTGGTCACGAAATTTGGTGTCATTCAACGAATTAGACTTGTCTGACCAGGTATAGTATGTACATGTGCATTAAATAAATTCTGTTATCTTGATAATTTATGATTATGTTATTGATTTTGTTAATGATTTAATGATTTATGCTATGTTATGTTAATAATTTAGGTTTATGCTAATATGTTAATTATGTTAATGATTAATGATTATTTCTTTTGCTATGATTATGCTAATGATTCTACAAATGAATAATTGGAGAGCAGGAATTGATTTGAGTCTATTATAATTTTCTAGTAATTATTCCAGCTTAGGCCGATTGACATTCGTGTCAGGCTGATCGTGCATCGCCCAAATACCAACTTAGATATGAATACGAGAAGTTTCGGATTTCGGATTATCTATGTAGAAGTCAAGAAATTTCTGAAAATCCCAGAATTCTATTTTTTAATTTTTTTAATTTTTAGCGATTCTTTGATGCTAGTAGATAGAGCCTGATTAATAACGTCGAACATTTTTCTTGTCTTGTTTGACTCCTTAAAGGTAAACAGCAGATTGCTGCTCTGGGAAGGTCAGCTCAATCTGCAGGTCAGCCGGAGAGCGCTATTCAGCTGAAATGACCCAGTAAAATTAGTTTATATGCGAGAATAACATTGAGGATTGACAATTTCTGATCAATTTCAAGTTGTGATTTTCATCGCTTTTTGTCTGTGAATCTGCCTATCCATGAAAATGTTTTTTTCATGTCTTTTGAGTGCCTTGACCAGACATACACTTATGTTATTCATGGGAACAAAAGGCAAAATTTACAGGGGAATTTAGGCAACACTAAGGCAAAAAACCAAAACATCGAACGTCCTGCAACAGTGCACACAATCGACCAGAAAAAGTCAGTTGTTTTTTAACACTATTTCAATTTTTTATATTAATTTTCAAGACCATCGTAGTCCAAGAAAAGCTTTTTAGTTGACCGCCTCACACCGGACTGACTTCTTAGACCGGTCATGCTATTTACGGTCTGGACTATACACGTGTGGAAAGTCAGAACCATAGATGCGCAGCATGGCCGTTCTGGAGTCAAGTACATATGTGGGCAGCAAGAAAATTTGGGGGAGGGGTGGTCAGGATGGGTAAAATTGCCAAAAATGTTACTAAAAATATAATTCTGGGGGTCTACAGTAATCTGGGGGTTTTTCAACATCTGGGTGGTACAAACTTCCCCTCTCCCAACCCCCTCCCCCATGTCCATGTGTGATCAAGTAGTGAAGTTTTTCGGCCAAAATGACCTGAAAAAATTATATGAATGCTAAAATAGCGTTAATTCTATCTTATTATTCAGTTTCTGGTCAATTTTAAGCACCTTCAAGCAAACTGTATGGTTTTCATCCGTTTTTAGCGTTCATTTAGTCTTATTTTCCTCAAAAAATTTCCATACTTTTACTCTGGTGTCTAGATCTTATCGATTTCGGCGTGCATGTATGGTCAGGATCTCTCATCCCAGAACTCGAAAAGACCCCACAGAATTCGACTAATCCCAGAATTCAATATTCAGGATTTTCCGTTTCTTCACGATTTTTTGCTAATACTTGTAGATATAGAGAGATTGATAAAAACGTCGGAAAACCATGTTTTTTGCTTATAATTTCGACTTTTTAACAATTTTTGACTTTAAGAAATTTCGCACCCTAAAAATTCATTAGTCTATTTCGCATAAACCCGATAGATTACGACAATTGCATATCAGTTAAATATGGTTTCAACCACACATTGGCGTGGGTGGTTTGCACCCCCAGAAGTTGAAACCCCTAGATTACTGTAGACCCCCAGAATTCTATTTTTATTAACATTTTTGGCACTTTTACCCACTCTGACCCCTCCCCCAGAGTTTTCTTGCTGCCCATGTATGGTCTCAACCATACATGGGCAGCAAAAAATTCTGAGGGGTTCAGCGAAATCCCAAAAAACATGGCAAAAAAATAATTTTGGGGTTTATGGGGGCATAAGAGATTCTCGGGGAAATTCGCAACCCACAAACCCCCACGCCCATGGGTGGTCTCAATCCACAAACCCCCAAATGCATGTCTAATTATGAGCATAAATGCACAGCATAACAGATCTGGGGGATCAGACGGTCTGGGAGTCAAAAATTGAGCTTTTTCGGACCAAAATTACCTGAAAAACTAGTAAAAATGCTAAAAGAGTTAAAACTACCTTATTCTGCAGTTTCTGGTCAAATTTAAGCACTTTTGAGGAAAACTTATTTTCGTTTATTTTTGACCTGTATTTTGCCTCACTTCCCCCAAAAAATTTTCCTTTTTTCCATTCTGGGGTCTGTCTAGACCCCTCCAAACCCACCACATGTCTGGTTATGAATAGTGACGCATGTGCAGGCCACATTATTGATTTTGTGAATAAGTAGGCTTAGTATACGGATGGGAAACAATGTGATAAGAATCGTTTTCTTCACAAATCAGTTTTTTGGATTCTGATATTATTCTAAATTTTACTTCGAATTCAGATAGCATTGCTTTGCTCCGCTTGGGCAGACCTTTTTCTGCTTAACGTGGCCCAGAGCAAAATAGCACTGAATGCTGCTACATTATTTACTTCAATCGGATTTAAATCTAACAAGACAAAGGACGACAAATTTATCATCTTCGCAAACCAAATACCCCAATTGCTAGGAAGAATCGAAAAACTAAAAGCTATGAACTTAGATTCCATAGAATATTCATGCCTCAAAGCACTGTCGCTTTTCTCACCAGGTAATTGAACATTTAAATCATTTATAAAATTAAATTTAAAGACTTTCACCATTCTTAGTAGTGTTGCAGCGTTATAGTGTTGACCTTTCCTAATTTATTCTTCAATTATTTCTGCTCCTAATTTATTATTTATCTTAATCCCCCATTGAGAATTTTACAGCTAATTTTCGCTTAAAATTCCACTTTTTCTGATATCCTTCTGTTTCTAATCAGAAATTCAGTCTCCGTATTTATTTTATCCAATGATTAAACTTTTCACCTAAATGATCGATAAAAATCTTAGGTAAGTTTAGTGAATGTCTATCGAAGACTAAGAGAATAGTATACATTATTTGAAGCTAAGAGCACGACTGTGAGGTACATAGGCACCTAAAATCCTAGTTTGAGCTTAATATGTCGCGGATTTGCTTAAGGGCAACGTACGATATTTGGACACAATAATAAATCCATAATTAAGTTTAAGTACTTTTGTACTAGACAATGATACACTTACTCATATTTGTATAAGTTATTTATCGCTGTTATGCATTCATCATGCAAATCTAATTGTTTTACTCGGTGAGAAAAGCACTTCAATGGATAGCTTTTGACCATATAATTCTGTGATAGTATGCATTTTGTCTTCTATCCGTAGTGAATTCTTGATTTAGTCATTTGAGTAGTAACCACACCTGGGCGTGGGGGGGTTGGTGGGGGGTATGCACCCCCAGAAACAAAATACCCCCCAGAAATCAAAATATCCCCCCAGAATTCAATTTTTGAAAATTTTTTTCGTTTTTTCCGCAATTTTTTGATGCCAATGGATAGTGCTTGATGAGAAACGTCGAAAAATGGTGTTTTTATCGCCATACCACCATTTTTAAGGCCATTTTTCGACCTTCAAAAAATCTTGCACCCCCCCCAGAATTTTCTTGCTGCCCACGTATGGTAGTAACGTATTACTTCGTAGTTACGAAAAAGAAAAATCGCTTAACTTTCATCGATAAAACCACTTTTGACAGAAAGTTAAACAAAATCAAACAGTTTTTCACACTTACACTTGTCCCGCCTCAGGGAAACATAACTTATGCGAAATTAAAGTAGGTATCTTCATCATTAAATTTTGCTAAGCGGTTTTGTTTATTCATCTTTTTTGTGTATTTATCGCCGAACTCGTAAACTTTTTCTTCAACTCAAAAACGTTGCCGCTTATCAGTTGTTCGTCATCGTTGAACTTTGCTATGACGCGTAGGGGTCATTGAAGTGTCGAATTTTTTGTTCGTCTGTGCAAGAACACGTTCATGGTACATGATGGTACAAGTTCATCCGTAAACAAATAAGGGTCGGAAAACTTGCCCTCTTATCACCCGATGTTATTAAAATTTACTAAATCACAAAATTTCTTATGCAACCGACGTCAATTAATTTACTGGCATCCAATAGATACGTTTGGACTTATCACTGATCTAATCAGCGATTAGAAGACGTGTATGTTGTTCCCAATCCTTTTCAAAATCTTTGACCTGACCTACAAATTGACTTTGATCACAGAATAAACTGAGATTGCCGCGCAACTAAAAAATAATATAGATTGAAGCTAATTAAAACGTTTGCATAGGCTATGATTTTATGGTGACTTGAAGAAATATTCATTACTGCGCACTTTGTATAAAATTACTGAAATCACGAAAACAATAGAAAATATAAATTTTTGAGCTAATGTGTAGTGTGAATTCACACGATAAAACCACACATGGGCATGGAGGATCTGAGGTTTGTACCTCTGAGAATCCGGGTGACCTCCAGAATTGTATTTTTGGCGATTCTGTACCATCGGAACCCCAGTATGCGGTTGTTGCTCATATACGGCCGGAGCTTGCAAGATAAGAGGTCTTTCAATTTTGATTTGTCCAACAAGTCTTAAAGCTAGTAAAATGGGCAAACAGGGTTTTTTCCTGCATTTTTCATCGTGCTATGCTATATCGGTTCGCATTTCAGCTACGTTAGCTAACACGATGTTGCTTTCCTCAAAATATTAATAAACAAATCTATTTTGGAGGATTGTCGAATTCCCAAAGTTGTGAGAAATTTGTCTAATGTTAGCATGCAGGAGAATACAAGTATCTTAGTTTAATGTAAAAAAACTTTAAAAATTTTATTTAAATCATTTCTTATTCATATACATATTTGTAAGCTATACGCGTTTGAAAAAAATATGATTAGGTACGCTAAATCATGGGTAGTAGAAAAAGAATTACATTTCACATGAAAACTGATATCGTAAAACAGCATCGCTGTTGCTAAGCCATTTTTGTAGCTAATTTCTTGCGGATTGAATTCATTCACATATGACACATAAACTGACTTTTTAATCTGCGAACGGCCAGGCGGCAAAATCAGTAGCACTGATGATTTAATTGGGCTTGCAGTGAGTGAAGGAGTAGGTACTTATTAAGCCAAACTGACCCAGATTGCCAAAGCACAAGGTTTAAGAGCTAAATGACGTGCAGACGATAGCCAACCGGATGAAATCATAGGTGGCTTACGTGGGCAGCAAGAAAATTCTGGGAGGGGGGTCAGGATGAGTAAAATTGCCAAAATAAAAATAGAATTCTGGGGTCTACAGTAATCTGAGCGTGTATTTCAACTTCTGGGGGGTCCAACCCCCACGCCCATGTGTGATAGGTGGGCAGCATCAAAATTCTGGGGTAGGGGTGCGGGGGGAAGTTCAAGATGTTTTAAAGGTAAAAAATGGTCCTGAAAATGGTGTGACGAAAAAAAATGCCATTTGCCAACGTTTCTCATCGAGCACTATCCATTGGCATTTCCCCCAAACCCCCACGCCCACGTGTGGACGGAAGGCCTTATGCCGATTGGCTAAATTTTTACTACTTTTGAATCACCTTACTGTAAAAAAGTCTCAAGAATTCTGAAACAGACTATAATTACTCGTCATACACTAGCATTATGCATGAATTTGAAAAGAGACGCTAAGGTGACCTTGATTCTGAACTCGTATACATAACTGTAATATTAATTCATGGCTGCCATGGCACATCAATGTCCAAAGATTTCATTATTTATCTACCTATGTCGAAATAACACGTCTTTTACTGCGCAGATGCTCCGTGCTTGAAAGATGCAACCAAAGTTGAACTTTTGCAAGAAAAAACTCAAATAGCTATGCAGGAATATTGTAACAAAATTCTGGCCTTGTCCGGTCTCGATCCGTCGTTAGCGACGTCAGTCAATGGTAACAAGCCTCAGACTCGATTTGGAAAACTTTTGCTGCGGCTATCAAGCATAAAATCCGTAGGTGGCCTGCTGATTGAACATCTATTCTTTTCTCAAACAATTAACAACACGTCGGTCGACACAGTTATCCGAGATATTCTGATGAGCGATAGTGAATTACGAAATGATTTTGGCTAAATTTCATGTTTACACGAAGAAGTAGGTATCTGTGTAATATCATAGGTAGCGCGATAGCACTACCTATAATATACTTGGCCACCTTTTTTCTTATATGTTTATCACAGCGAGTGCGAATTTTGTGCCCCCCTCACAGCAACAACGGCACACACCTGGGAGGTGCGGTTTTTTTAAACGATAGATATGTTAAAAAACTCGATGTACCATTTTTTTCTTTTGTTTACACTCAATGCCGAGTTAACAATCAGTGAGTAAAGTGTAAACCAAAAAATCATTTTATTTGCGGAGGGCCGATTCTTTTTTAAATGTTGCCCCCGAGCTGTCGATTATGAATCTGACCATAAAATTTCTTTACACGTAATGGTTGTTGCACAAAAATGTAAAGTATTTTTACTCCTTGCGTGTTTTCAGCTTATCTAACTCAATTTTGGTTTCTGTGCAGTCCAATTAGTTTTATAATGTAGAGGGTTGCAATATCTCAGGACCAATTTTTTTCTCTTTTGACACAATATTTCTTGATCTGTGATCGTTTTAGTGTAAAAGGTTCGAGACAAAAAAAACGAAATTTCTTGAGCTACCTTGCTAAGCAGGCAGAACATGCTAATTATGCTTAAAATGTACCTTGACCTTAGCGTTATTAGCACAAGTGTAAAGTTGACACTGAGAAGCGCTTTTCCGCACAGAGCATTGAAAATCAAACAATTTGCGGAGGGCCAATTTCATTTTTAAAAACGTTGCCCCCGAGTTGTAGATTACGAATGTGACATTAAAATTGCTTTACACTCAATGATTGTTGCGAAAAAGTGTAAAGCATACGGATTTTTACTCTTTGCGTGTTTTCAGCTTATCTAATTCAATTTTGGTGTCTGTGTAGTCCGATTGGTTTTATAATTTAGAGGGTTACAATATCTCAAAGACCAATTTTTTCTCTTTTAACGCAATATTTCTTGATCTGTGATCGTTTTAGTGTAAGGGTTTAAGACGATAAACGAAATTTCTTTAGATACTCTGCCAAGTTGGCGAAACATGCTAATTATGCTTAAAATGTTCCCTGACCTTAGCGTTACAGATTTAAAGTTATCTTGTTTCTATGCACTCAATATTGCGTTATAAGCATAAGTGAAAAGTTAACAACGAGAAGCACTTTTCCGCCCAGAGCTTTGGATATCAAACAATTAGCGAAGGGCCAATTTCAGTTTTGAAAATGTTGCCTCCGACTTGTAGATTACGAATGTGACATTAAAATTTCTTTACACTCAATGATTGTTGCACAAAAGTGTAAAGTATACGGGTTTTTTAATCTTGGCGTGTCCTAAAGCTTATATATCTTAATTTTGGGTTCTGTGCAGTCCAATTGGTTTTATAATGTAGAGAATTACAATATCTCAAAAACACGAAATTTTTTTCTCTTTTAATGCAATATTTCTCGATCTGTGATTGTTTTAGTGTAAAGAGTTCGAAACGAAAAAACGAAATTTTTTTAGTTACTCCGCTAAGTAGATGGAACATACTAATTATGCTTAAAAAGTGCCCTGACCTTAGCGTTACAGATCCTGGTTTATTTTGTTTCTATACACCCAATATTGCGTTATTAGCACAAGTGTAAAGTTTACACTGAGAAGCACTTTTCCGCACAGAGCATTGGGTATCAAACAATTTGCGGAGGGCCAATTTTTCTTAAATGTTGCCCTCAAGTTGTAGATTACGAATCTGACCTTAAAATTTCTTTACACTCAATGGTTGTTGCACAAAAGTGTAAAGTATACGGGTTTTTTACTGTTAGCGTATCCTAAAGCTTATCTAACTCAATTTTGGTTTCTGCGCAGTCCAATTAGTTTTATAATGTAGAGGGTTACAATATCTCTAAACATAAGTTTTTTTCTCTTTTAATGCAATATTTCTTGATCTGGGATAATTTTAGTGTAAAGGGTTCGAGACGAAAAAAGAAATTCTTCAGCTACTTGCACCCCCAGAATTTCGGCGCTGCCCACCTATGGATATATAGCCTAAAATATTGAATAAAAGAAGGGAACTAGCGAAGAAAAATGCTCCGATGGAACAAAAAAGGTAAATATACTTGAATTTCTTCATTGTTAAGGATGTAAAAGGATGGGACTAGGGAAAATTTCTCTATATGCGCAGAAGCCATAGGAATGTGCTAAACAGTTAGACTTCCCCTAAACAACGCAAAAATCGAAGTATATTCTGCGGCCTGTGAAAAATGAGGGTGTAGTCACAAAACGTTCTCAAGTGTTTCGCAAAAGAGCATTGAAGACACTTCCATGACTATGAATTAATCAATGTATTATTTATTTAATGAAATCTTGACCTTCCACAATGCTCTGAGATTTTTAATCTTGCTCCTAGCAGGGTTAAATCTCTGGTTAAGTATTATTTATGTTGTTAGCCATGGATGGACCACTTTTTCAAGCTTCGCAATTTTACTTCAAGCTGAACTTTGATTCGCGATCGACAGTCGGGGTTTCTTCAAACGCATCGACGATTTATTTCAAATTTTTCTTCGTTTGTGTAGTAACGTCGTCCGTAATCTTATTTTCGTTAATGTGTTTATGTTTTGACATGCATTCAATCAAAAAGTGAATTTCTAGACTAGAAAAATTTAAATTTCGTTCCTTTTCCTATTCAGAAGACATTTTAATTCACAAAAGACTTAGCGAGAATGGAGTAAGGTAACAAACAATGCAGGAACAGTATTAATGCGTCGGACAATGTACAAGTACCTAATGAAGTCAAAAAATTGCATGCAACGAGTTATGCAGATACGAACAGTGACGGATCTAGGATTTTCCTAAGGGGGCGGTATACCAAATTCCCCAAAAACAGTCAAAAATAGGTCCGAAAATTTGCCCTTTAACGCGCAAAATAGCGTTTTTTTCGGTGTTTTACATTGTATACTTTTACATGACGCAATACTTTTTCTGAAAAATTTTAAAATTTTCGACAGTTTTGTGCAAAAAAATCACTAAATTTCTTTGAGTTTAACAAAAATCTGGCGCGAAGCGCCAGAAAACTTGTGAAATTAAGGCGGATAGACGTTTAGAAGCTTGATTTACCGCTTGATTTCCTGTATTTATATGCGAAACATCGAAATTTTCAATTGAAAATAGAAGAAAACTATGCAAAAACAGCTGTTTCTGCTGTTGAAATTGTTTTGAAACCTACATAAACAGAAAATGGCTTCCAGGTCGCCAAGAAAGTAAATAAATGTCATTAATAGGTATCATCCGGCGCGTTGCGCTGTAAAAATTTGAGAAATTATGGTCACTGACGGCTAAAAATCATTGCAAATTGCATATCCATTCATTATCTCACCAAATATTTGTGGCCAATGGGGGGGGCGACCGCCGCCCTTCCCCTTAAATTCGCCCCTGGATACGAATCATTTCCTGCTCGTTGATTTCCTGTGCTAAGAATCGCGAGAGAATTTTTTAAGCGCCAGTTGAAGTCTGGTTGCCAGACTCTGACCAAAGGTTAGACAACCATAGTTTGACCAGCGTTCTGTCATACCGGTTAAATTTAACCGCTGGTTAAATTTAGCCTATGGTTAGCTAACCGGAGATTAGAAGATTAGAGCTCAACCATCGTTCAAACTAACCGGCCTTCTGTCATTCGGCTGTAAAAAGTTTAAGCTCATGAATTCGTCAAATTGCACACATTTTACACATCACAAATTTGTTATTGCATTACACTAACTTAAGATAGGTTGCCTGTTTAGCCGTGTGAACACTCGACTTATCCTCTCAGCTAAACCCATTATCCACATCCATTTGATCTTGCTGCCCAATTAGTACAATTTTTTACTTTTTTAATGATTTTGCTTGAGCATTCAATAAGGAAAATTCATTGAAAAATCGTTATACATAGTTTTGATTAAGCATTTATTTAAAAAATTCATTAGAAAAATTGTTCATAACTCGTTGCAATCTGTCTAATAGGTCTACTAGTTGAGCTGAGATGTCTTTGCAAGCAAAAGGGTATAGGCTTCGAATTTCTGAAATGCAAATATTTGCAATGTGTCTTTGTTGTCAAACTAGTACAAACTCGTATGTACACAAGTTTGTCATTGCCTTCGAACCAGGTTTTCCAGTTTATGTTAATTTGCTCATAAATAACTTTTGTTCCTTGCTATATCTGTGGCTTGAACAGCTGAATTTTAGCTATCAAGAAGTGTCAGGTTCGTGATGCAACGCTTTCCTCATATCTACTGATACCCGCCTAATCGAAAGGGTTTGGAAGTTGGGGTGATCCCTTCTATGCGATGAATCGATGGGTTAACGCTTCAACTTTTACTTACAGTATGTACATGTTAAAAAATTGCACAAAAAGGATATTAAAAGTAAGATTCAAAATAATCAACAAATAAGTTGATAAGCATTATAAACGGAAGAGGTTAGACGTTGCTTAAATCTATGACAACGACACTGAAGATACTTTGCCTGACCTAAATTCAGGATATAAGCTTAAGAGTCTGAGCGCCGGAGATGTAATCACAGTGTCAGTTCAAGAAGCTGAGTCACATGCTCAGGGCATCAGCAGTAAAGGCTGAGCTACACGTTCAGGGCATCAGCACCGAAGGCTTTGCCCCATGGCGTCAGCAGTAAAGGCTGAAGCACGCACTGTGGCGTCAATACATCACAAGCTGAGCCCTTTTTTAGATCTTTCCGGTTTTACACTTATTGTCATCTCTGGTTTTTTCACCAGAAGTGCTCGTAAAACGCACTTTGCTTTTAGCCATTAATTTACCCTTTTTTTATCTTGTATACATTATGGCTTATTTTAAGTATATTTGGTGTACATAGGAATGTTGACCTTTTGACCGCGCCGCTTTTCGTCTATTTCGTGAGCTGACATGGTCTTTACGTTACCTTGTGCTACTTTTCTCACCTTTCGCCCTTTTTGAGCCTATATGCATCTTGACGTGTGTTAATCCGGAAAAATCCGGTTCTTATTGCCCCTGGGGCTTCTAAAAATCCCCCAGCTTCTGGGCGCGTGTCAATTTAATCGGTCTTAACTTTCTTGGAAAAAGTATTAATTGGTCGTTATTTTTATGACCTCTGGACTGTTAGTAAAAGAGGCATTTTAACTTGTACGTATAAGAATAAAAGAATTAAATGCCCATGCACGTATCTATTCGATATCTCAGTAACGCCTTTACAAATTCTTTGCATCATCTATTTGATATTTACATATGAAACATTCACGCTATAAATAAATTTTACCTAATCTACTACCTAAACATTTAAATCTTATTATTAAGCATAATATATTGAAGGTTATTTCGTATTCGGTTTATTCGTACCTAAAAGGAAAAAAATGTGAACAGTTTTGGCTCCACCTTGACAGAAGTACCGCATGTTAAGGTTTACTGACTGAATATGATTTATGATTTAAACGATGTCTGACGATGGTCGTGTCGTGATCAAGCCTGTACGTGGGGATTAAGACGACCATATGCGCACAAAATGGTCATCTGGGGTCAGCTTCGTCTGGTAGAAGATCAAGCAGAGAGATTTTTTTCGCTAAATTACCTAAAAAATCTATGAGTAATAAAAGTACTTAATTTTATTTTGACAGTTGTTGGTCAGTTTTAGAAAATTTTAAAAAAGTGTTATGATTTTTGTCTACATGTGCTAGAGTTCTCCTACATGCATGTATGACCATTACAACATACCCCAGAAGGACAAAAAAAGCTGATTTACAAAAAGTCCTTAAAATTGAAGTTGTTTGTCACCCTCGATAATTTTTCAGAAAATTCCGACGTCTTCAGTGCTTTTGAGTCGTGTTAAAAAATGTTTGGGGCTTAGCAGAGAAACTAATGGAGGGTTAGGACCAATCGTAGGCGTGGGGGTATGCATGCACCCCTCAGAAGGCCGAATACCCCCCTTGAAACCAAAGTACCCCCAGAATTCAATTTTTGAAAATTTTGTTTTTTTTCGCAATTTGTTTATGCCATGGAAGTGCTCGATGAGAAATGTTGAAAAATGGCGTTTTTCTCGCCATACTACTATTTTTAAGACCATTTTTTTTATCTTTGAAAACCTTGTACCTTTAGAATTTTGGTGTTGCCCACCTATGAGTATACCAGATGCAAAGCATGACTGATCTGGGGGCAGCCGGTCTGGGAGGGTCAAGAATTGAGATTTTACCAAAATGACGTCAAAAACTGGTATAAGCGCTTAAATAGTGTTAAAATTACGTTATCATACATTTTCTGATCAATTTAAGGCACTTTTAGATGAAAATTTCTAATTCCATCCATTTTTAGCCTATATTTTGCCTCATTTCCTCGAGAAAAATTCTCATTTTCTTCCCGTTTTATTGGGTCTAGAAACCCCAAACTCTCACGTGCATATATGGTTTAGACCTTTCAGTCTACATACATATATGCTTGACAGAACATGGTTAGCTAATCTCACGTCAAAAGTAGGGTAAAACGGAAAAATTACGAGGCTGAACCAACTGTGCCAGACTAGAAAGCCAGAAATATGAATAACGCTTGAGCTTAGAAGAATCAACATTTTTTTGATAAAGCGCGACACGCCATTTTCACACAAACTGGATGACATATTTATGCTTGTAATTTTTGAAGTATATGCACCTCCTCACCATCAAATAATGTTGCTCAAGGAAACGGCTATATTTGAGATTAATGCAAGCAAACCGCTTGATGATTTTAATAAAATAAAAGTGTTCTTGGGAAGATAATTATAAAATGAAACTATTTTGCCAAAAAAAGTTGTGCTAGCTTACAGTATGCTATGCTCTAAAAACTGCTCAAACTTTGCATGGTCACTACAGTATACAGGTTTTGTTTCATATTTTGAAAAGTAGCAAAACATCAGGTATTTGTGTGCTCTAAATTTAACCACTTTTGTTTTTCGTGTTTCTGAATAGTTCGTCCTGCAATTTCAATTTAATTTTTTTCCAATATGGCTGCCCCATAAGGTATTCATTTGACTTGCGCTATGTTTCATGATTTTTAATGTTAGCACATTTGGAGAGCCCAAAAAAGCTCTTTTCAATGATATCCTGTTTGCCTTATTTAGTGAAGAATTCCAGTTTTTCAATATGGCCGCCAGGAAGGTTGTCATACTGTAACTTTTGATCTTTTTCAGCTATTGTTCTGCAAGTTCAAGTTTCTAACATATTTCAATTTTTTTCAATAAATATTCAGAAAATTTGATATTCTTTCTAATGAGCTATGTCTAATGTTCTGAATCCTCTAGTTCGTTCAGAAATGTTCATAAACCTCAAAAATTATTCATCGTACAGTGAAAACGGCGTAGCGAAAAGCTTAATAATCAATGTTTGACATTTTGCCAATTTTAATGCGATAACTTTCAGAAACTCTACTTAAGCTAAGTTAAGGTTTAATATTTGAGTTCCTTTCTTGGCGCACGATTTCGGCTACTAAGATCTTTGTAATATAAAGCATCGATTGTATTGCCCAATTTTATATTCAAACGCGTTTTTGAGGTATGCTATGTTTTGCAGATGGCTAAACGCTTTCAACTGAAAATGCAAATTTTCGTATGCAGTATGTTCTAGACTGCAGCCTCAATGCCTTATCATCTTTAAATGATTGGTTTCACTCCTCCACGCGGACGAAATATTGACAAGCTTTTGGACATCGGTTCCTGTAGCTCTCTTTAAGCGTGGTCAGCTAGCATCAGCGCAATGCCACTTTTTCTTTATTTTACGGTTCTGCTATGATTGAAGCATTTGGAGTTCTTGGATTTATATGGGTCATATTCGTTCTATCATAAAATATAGATAATAAAAGCATTTTTTTGCTTAAAAATGCTTCTGTCAAAAATTAACTTATTATTTGATACGGGGACGACTTTTCAATTGGCGCAATTTTTTACCATCGCGTTCTTTTGATGCAAGTTAATTTTTTAGGCCGGACAAATATTCCCTGTTATGAGGAAATACGAAGAAATTTTGGAATATAGGTTAAGTTCTACGAATAATTTTCTTTATTGAACATACTTCAATAATCAGAGCAATAAGTTAACAGCTTTATGGAAAAATCTTTTATTGTTTACGCGTCGATGGCTTGGCTAATTTCCCGCTAAAATTTTTTTGAAAAGTTAAATCAGTTTTAAAATGCGACTTATTTTTGTTTTATAACAATGGACACACGTTATGCAAAAATTCATGCAATGTTTATGACGACAACAGCCGACCCAGGGCGTTAATGCCTAACGAAGTAGCGATAGAAAATTTATTATCGCCATTTAATTTGAACAAGATACGTATGGAGAAGCCATCATTCTGTTTTGTGAACGGTATGCGGATTCCACGAAAAATGGTGCTACACTTGCCATTTGTATAGACCGCCAAGGTGTTCTCATTGTTCCAAATGCAACAGGTGCATCGAAACATTTGATCATTTCATTGCCAATGGCTTTCCAATTGCGTGGGTAAGTTATTTGCGACGACATATCCATGGAAGTGATTGGGGTTTGGGATTCAATCTCGCAGAAGAAAATGGAATGCGATCAAAGGTCATAAATATGAATTTTTCTAAAATTCCGAAAGCATCACAAAATAGTGAATTATTGTTAAAACCACTATTCGCTAATAGTTAAATATGCAGGAATTTATCTCTGGCTGATCTTTCCAAATTGAACCGTAGGTTCCTGTGCATCCGCGTATTCGAACTGGCTGTTGCGCCACGTTAGCATAGAGGCTTTTCTGACAAAAGAGGTGGATTAAGCCTAAAACGTGTACAAAGCGAATTTTTT
>JAVLUZ010000291.1:103499-203610 GCA_036768485.1 Mermis nigrescens
TATAGCTGTAGAGGGGGTGCACAGGTGTTAGGGGTACCCAAGTATATTATAGGTACGCGCTAACGCGCTACCTAAGATTTACATATAAAACATTCACGCTATAAATAAATTTTACCTAATCTACCTAAACATTTAAATCTTATCATTAAGCATAATATATTAAAGGTTATTTCGTATTCGGTTTATTCGTACCTAAAAGGAAAGAATCTGTACATTTTTAAATCTTAAATGATCGATAAAAATCTTAGGTAAGTTTAGTGAATGTCTATCGAAGACTAAGAGAATAGTATACATTATTTGAAGCTAAGAGCACGACTGTGAGGTACATAGGCACCTAAAATCCTAGTTTGAGCTTAATATGTCGCGGATTTGCTTAAGGGCAACGTACGATATTTGGACACAATAATAAATCCATAATTAAGTTTAAGTACTTTTGTACTAGACAATGATACACTTACTCATATTTGTATAAGTTATTTCTACTGACCACCTTGACAGAAGTACCGCATGTTAAGGTCTACTGACTGAATATGATTTATGATTTAAACGATGTCTGACGATGGTCGTGTCGTGATCAAGCCTGTACGTGGGGATTAAGACGACCATATGCGCGCAAAATGGTCATCTGGGGTCAGCTCTGTCTGGCGAAGATCAGCTAGAGAGATTTTTTTCGCTAAATTACCTAAAAAATCTATGAGTAATAAAAGTACTTCATTTTATTTGACAGTTGTTGGTCAGTTTTAGGAAATTTTAAAAAAGTGTTGTGATTTTTGTCTACATGTGCTAGAGCCTTCCTACATGCATGTATGACCATAACATACCCCAGAAGGACAAAAAAGCTGATTCACAAAAGTCCTTAAAATTGAAGTTGTTTGTCACCCTCGATAATTCTTCAGAAAATTCCGACGTCGTCAGTGCTTTTGAGTCGGGTTAAAAAATGTTTGGGGTTTAGCAGAGGAATTAATGGAGGGTTAGGACCAATCGTAGGCGTGGGGGTATGCATGCACCCCTCAGAAGGTCGAATACCCCCCTGAAACCAAAGTACCCCCAGAATTCAATTTTTGAAAATTTTGTTTTTTTTCGCAATTTGTTTATGCCATGGAAAGTGCTCGATGAGAAATATTGAAAAATGGCGTTTTTCTCGCCATACTACTATTTTTAAGACCATTTTTTATCTTTGAAAAACCTTGTACCTTTAGAATTTTGGTGCTGCCCACCTATGGTTAGTACCATAGATGCAAAGCATGACTGATCTGGGGGGCAGCCGGTCTGGGAGGGTCAAGAATTGAGATTTTTTACTAAAATGATGTCAAAAACTGGTATAAGCGCTTAAATAGTGTTAAAACTACGTTATCATACATTTTCTGATCAATTTAAGGCACTTTAGATGAAAATTTCTAATCCCATCCATTTTTAGCCTTCATTTCGCCTCATTTTCTCGAGAAAAATTCCCATTTTCCCGTTCTATTGGGTCTAGAAACCCCAAACCCCTCACGTGCATATATGGTTTGGACCTTTCAGTCTACATACATATATGCTTGACAGAACATGGTTAGCTAATGTCATTGGTCATGGTAGCCTGATGCGGTAAGAAATCCCGTCATAGGCATTTGAACCGGACTGTGTCAGATCGTAGCAACTAGCCATAGTTACGAGATAACGCTTAGCTAAGAAGAATTAAGAACAAATGATATAATCTCGATTCATTAGGCTTTCATACAAAGTGATGCAAACCTACAATATACAATGCAGACCAAAGCAAGAATATGTACCTCCTCACCATCAAATAATGTTGCTCAAGGAAACGGCTATATTTGAGATTAATGCTAGAACCGCTTGATTGATTTTAATGAAATAAAGTGTTCTGGGAAGATAATTATAAAATGAAACTATTTTGCCAAAAAAAGTTATGCTAGCTTACAGTATGCTATGCTCTAAAAACTGCTCAAACTTTGCATGGTCACTACAGTATACAGATTTTGTTTCGTATTTTGAAAAGTAGCAAAATACTTAGGTATTTGTGTGCTCTAAATTTAGCCACTTTTGTTTTTCGTGTTTCTGAATAGTTCGTCCTGCAATTTCAATTTAATTTTTTTCTAATATGGCTGCCCCATAAGGTATTCATTTGACTTGCGCTATGTTTCATGATTTTCAATGTTGAAGCACATTTTGGAGAGCCCAAAAAAGCTCTTTTCAATGATATCCTGTTTGCCTTATTTAGTGAAGAATTCCAGTTTTTCAATATGGCCGCCAGAAAGGCTGTCATACTGTAACTTTTGATCTTTTCAGCTATTGTTCTGCAAGTTCATTCTATCATATTTCAATTTTTTCAATAAATATTCAGAAAATTTGATATTCTTTCCAATGAGCTATGTCTAATGTTCTGAATCCCTCTAATTCGTTCAGAAACCTCAAAATTATTCATCGTACAGTGAAAACGGCGTAGCGAGAAAGCTTAATAATCAATGTTTGACATTTTGCCAATTTTAATGCGATAACTTTCAGAAACTCGACTTAAGCTAGCTGTTTAATATTAGAGTTCCTTTCTTGGCGCACGATTTCGGCTACTAAGATCTTTGTAATATAAAGCATCGATTGCATTGCCCAATTTTCATTTTCAAACGCGTTTTTGAGGAATGCTATGTTTTGCAGATGGCTAAACGCTTTCAACTGAAAATGCAAAATTTTCGTATGCAGTATGTTCTAGACTGCAGCCCTAATGCCTTATCATCTTTTAAATGATTGGTTTCACTCCTCCACGCGGACGAAATATTGACAAGCTTTTGGACATCGGTTCAGCTCTCTTAGCGTGGTCAGCTAGCATCAGCGCAATGCCACTTTTTCTTTATTTTACGGGTTCTGCTATGATTGAAGCATTTGGAGTTCTTGGATTTATATGGATCATATTCGGTTTCATCATGTGGTAAGCAGGATAGCCGCACTAAGCAATTTTAAAAAATTGCTCTGTCAATAACTCGTCGTCTGATTATCAAACACTGATCTTTCAATCTAGCGTACTTTTTTTGCTTTATCGCGTTCTTTTGATGCAAGTTAATTTTTTAGGCCGGACAAATATTCCCTGTTATGAGGAAAATACGAAATTTTCTGGAAGTATAAGCGTCTCTCATAAAACACTTTCTAATTGGAACATCCTTCAATAATCAGAGCAATAAGTTAACAGCTCTATGGAAAAATCTTTTATTGTTTACGCGTCGATGGCTTGGCTAATTTCCCCGCTAAAATTTTTTTGAAAATTTAAATCAGTTTTAAAATGCGACTTGTTTTTTGCTCATACTCTAGTTTAACGTTTTACCGTTACGTGCAGGTGTGTAAATCTAGGCGCAATGTTTATGACGACAACAGCCGACCCAGGGTTAATGCCCAAATCTAGTTGGGCGATAGAAAAATTTATTATCGCCACTAATTCGAACAAGATACGTATGGAGAAGCCATCATTCTGTTTTGTGAACGGTATTCGGATTCCACGAAAATGGTGCTGCACTTGCCATTTGTATAGACCGCCAAGGTGTTCTCATTGTTCCAAATGCAACAGGTGCATCGAAACATTTGATCACCATTGCCAATGGCTTTCCAATTGCGTGGGTAAGTTATTCATGACGACATATCCATGGAAGTGATTGGGGTTTGGGGATTCAATCTCGCAGAAGAAAATGGAATGCGATCAAAGTTGGGTCATAAATATGAATTTTTCTAAAATTCCGAAAGCATCACTAAATAGTGAATTATTGTTAAAACTACTATTCGCTAATAGTTAAATATGCAGGAATTTATCTCTGGCTGATCTTTCCAAATTAGAACCGTAGGTCTCTGTGCATCCGCATATTCGAACTGGCTGTTGCGCCACGTTAGCATAGAGGCTTTTCTGACAAAAGAGGTGGATTAAGCTCAAAAACGTGTACAAAGCGATTTTTTTACAAGAAATACTAATATTTTATCGTCACCGCTCTCTAGATTATCATACATAATAGGTAGCGCGATAGCGCGACCCATAATATATTGGGTACCCCAACATATGATGGCCCCCTACAGCAACACTGGGACACTTTTGGGAGGTGTGCTTTTTTAAAATATAGATAATTAAAAATCCGGATATAGACTTACATTCTATACCGAATCAGGAATGAGAGAGTAAAGTTTTGGCGTAACGTTATATCATTTGGCGATTTTTGGTGGTTTTTTTGTCAAGCTCGTACACAACTCAGTATAAATGCCTCTTAGAATTCGATAAAACAGAATTGTAGAGGATAACATTCTCTAGATATATTTTCTTTTGTTTTTCGAATTTCGCATTAGTTGTCGAGGGGTAGTGTAAAGAGTATAAAAAAATGTGGGTGTAAAGACATATTTCGGTCTCGTTTTTCTTCTTTCTGTCTGCAAACAACTATGGTTATGAGTCCTAAAAACTTTTTCTGACAGAAATGTACTAGGACCCAAGGGCTCCTATCTTCCTAAGTGCAAATTTTTTTACACTCAATGCGGACTTAGATCCAAGGGTTTAAAGTTTACAATGTAGTGGATAGTGTAAAAACCAGGTTTTGTCTCAGATTTCTCCGCCGACTTCTCCGCTTATAAGTCGGGACAAATTGAATAAAATAAAAATGAAATACGTTCTAGGGGATACACGACGCAGCAAATCGTCTTGAAAAATGCAATATTGAGTTACTTCTGAGGTGTACACTTTGAAATAAGGGTGTAACATGGAGTGAAAAAACACGTTTTCTTCCCTTTTTTGATTGATCAATGTCTCAAATAGGATGTGGAACTAAAGTTTTTCACACACAAATGTACTACAACTTAAATGCTACAAACTGGCCTAAACCAAATTTCTTTACACTCGATAGGGAGTTAGTTTCAGATTTTTAAAATTTACATTCTGCCATGCGCGAAAAAATATTTTTTTAATCTTCTTTAGTTTGCCAACTCACCGGTCATAAATGAAGACATGCAAAGTATACTAAAAATAAAGTACAGCTAAAAGGCTACACATCACACTAAGACGCGTTTCTTTAATTTGAATACCGAGTTTGGTGTGAAGGTGTAAAGTTTAAACTCGTATGTAAAAAACACATTTTTTTGCTGACTTTTTGGCGGCCAACTTCTGCGGATATGAATCGGGTTGTGCGGACTATTTTAAAAATAAAGTACGTGTCAGCGGTTACAAATTACACTCGGTCAAAATTCTCTAGACTAAATACTAAGTTATTTTCAGAGGTGTAAAGTACCAGCTCTTTGGTGAAAAAACGCTATTGCAATCATTCTGATTGCTAAGTTCCCCCGTATGAACTGGTATGTCCACACTTATATAAAAAACTAAGCAACGTCTTAAGGGTTACACATCGCAGTAAGAGGCACTTCCTTACACTTAATATTGAGTTAGTTTTGGAGGTGTAAAGTTCTGATTCTGGGGTGAAAAACATGTTTCGCGTCGGTTTTGTTCATGATCTACCATTATGATTGGAGACACTATCTCAACTCCAGAAACGATTTGCACTTAAGGGTCACACATTCTACTGGCCGAATTACTTTGTACTCAATGGAGGTGTAAAGTAGTTTACACTAAAGATTTACTTTGCTTCCAGAGTGTTGTGGAGGGTCACTTTTTTGTAAAATATTATTAGGAACATTAGGATTACGAATCAGATTTTAAACATTCCTTACACTCAGCAGTTGTGTAAAGTTTACACTGAAAATTAAGTTTAGCTACAGAGCATTGCCGAAGGTGAAGTTTTTAAAAAATTCTCCGAAATCAAAGGATTTCTCCGTACTTAGATATGTAAAATTTACGCTTCAGGTTAACCTCATGTCTGTGAGGCTGTGCGTTGTAAGAGCTAAGTTTTATTACAAACTGTTCTCTGGATAATCAGGATTACGAATCTAACTTTGCATTTTTGTGACTCAATGGCTGTATAAAATTTAAATTGAAAATTAATTTTAATTGCAATGTAGGAGGTAACTTTTTTAAAAGACCTTTCTTGTGTTGTTCAAGTATTTCATTCGGCAAGTTATCTCTGAGTTTATTGATCGATTCACTGAAATCATTCTAATTGAAAGTAGGGTACTAGCAAAGAAAAATTCTCTGATGTAACAAAAAGGACGAATATACTTGGAATATTGTATTATTAAAGACATAAAAGGAGAGGACCAGACGTGTTCTTGGGGGGTGGGGGGTTTGACCCCCCAGAATAGCAACTGACCCCCCCCCGCGAAATGGCGGCGACCCCCAGAAGTGTCGATTTTTTGTAAAAGTTGGTAAAAGTTGTGAAAAGTGTACCTTTTTAGGCGTTTTTGGCTCATTTCTGGCTAAAAAATCTCAAATTTTCGGCGCTTCGCACCATATGCACATTTTTGACTATATTTTGTTCAAGTAACTCAATTTTTTCAAATTTTTTGCGATTTCTTTCACGTTTTTATGTTCTAAAAAGAGCGAGCATTGTCTGAAACGTCAAAAACAGTGTTTTTGACGTTCACCCATCGTTTTTAATCAAAAAAAGGCACTTCTTAAAAAATTTTTGGGCCTGACTTCTCCCTCCCCCCAGAATTCCCATGCTGTACATACATGTATGGAGAGGACTAGGAAGAAGTCGCCTATGCGTGCAAAAAATCATTATAATCTGCTAAAAGTCAGATTTCTTTAAGTAACACAAAAATCTAAGTAGATTCCGCGGCCTCTACGGGTGTCCTCTCAAAACGTTATTTATGTTATTTAGATCAGTATCGCATTTTCAATACAATATGTAATCAATATTCAGTGTTAATTATGGCTCTACAGCTTATCCTTGTTTTGTTAACATGACGAGATGATGTATATAGGTTCATTTCCTCCTGCTTTAGCATTCTACGATGACATATTCAAATTTTCGGTCTATCATTATGCACTGTTGCATTTATTTGCATGGTTATCTCGTTTTGCTCTGTGTCCTAAATCCTGTGATGTAAACCTGTTTGCACACGTTTAGTGCCTTACCGCGCTTCTATGCCATCAAACATGGGCGTGGGGGGTCTGGTGGTATGCACTTCCGGCAGAAGTTGAAATCCTCCCGCAGATTACAGTAGACCCCAGAATTATATTTTTATTAGCATTTTTGGCAATTTTTGGCGATTTTTGGCTATTTCACCCCCTCCCCAGAATTTTTTTGCTGCCCATGTATATATGCCATTGCGAGAGCGGTCGTTCGAACTTACATCTAGTTAAAGTTAGTGAACAAAATGATTTGTCGTTTTCTTTATTTCAGATTGATCAGTTCTGTTAAAGAATAAACTGTTGTGTTATTTATTTCTCAAACTGAGGTTACAAGTACCTTCTTCTGTAGGCCGCAGAATATACTTCGATTTTTGTGTTGCTTATATAAATCTGATTTTTAGATTGCGTGCATAGGTGACTTTTTCCTAGTATCCTCCTTTTATGTCTTTAATAATACACTATTCCAAGCAGTGTTTTTTGTACTCGGCAAAAATTTTTCCCGATGTACAAAGACTCTTCGGAAGACAAAAATTGCAAAAAAGGTCTGAAATTCGAAAAAATTTTCGGCGCTGCGCGCCCAAATGAGTAATTGTGTGTTCTATATATCTTTATAATCACAGAAATTGCATTTCAAAAGGAAAAATGTCGGATTTTTCGGCGCTTCGCGCCGTTTTAAGACGATTCTTAGTGATTTTTGCCCTTAGAAACCCAGAAATTAGCTAAACTACACTACCAAAAGTCGAACAACTCTGTTTTTACCACACTAAAATCGCTACTGTACCATATTATAGTACCCAAAAATTTATGTGTACAAGGATTTTTGGGAATACAAAAACTGTAAAAAGGTGTAAAATTACCAAAAATATTCGGCGCTTTGCACCGAAATGGAGCAATTGTTTGTCCTATATATCTTTAAAACGGCAGAATTTGCATTTAGAATGGAAAAAATGTCAAATTTTTCGGCGCTTCGCGCCGTGTTGAGACAATTTTTAGTAATGTTTGGTGCAGAAACCCAGAAATTAGCTAAAATATATTATAGTATATTTATAATATATTTATATATTATAGTACACAAAAATTTGCATGTACAAAATGTACAAAGACTTTTGGGGACTATCTTTGTACATGTACAAGCGGACCTTGTACAAAAAAAACACTGATTCCAAGTATATTTGTCCTTGTTGTTCCATCGAAGCATTTTTCTTTGCTAGATTTATATAGAGCACCGTTTCCCGCTATAGTCTGTTCCATTCCAAACAGCCTATTTTCTCTAAATTCTTATTATTGTATTAGATTTTTCACTGCACAAGCGGCTTCTGAAATTATGTTCTCATAGCGGCTAATTTAATCTCTTTTCATGATGTTTAATGTGCTTTGCTTAAGATGTGGCGCATCTCACAAGCTGCTGTAACAACAACCTATATAAACCGTATAATATTCTGTTACAGTAATATGGCATTAAGCGAAAATGGGCCATTTGGAATGGAACAGACTATAGTCTGATTTTTGTGTAAAGCGCGCTGTCCTCGGATCAACACGTGTCTTTAAGATTAGAGCGCGGTGGGTGAATCAAATACAGGAATATGACGAATAGAAAATCCGAATTTTACTCATGTAATTGATTCAGAATTTTCAAATCCATCAACGTTAGATTTACCGAATATGATTTGAATAAAAGCAGACAAATAACAGTGTCTGAAATTTGGCTAAAGTGGATTGATCCTTGCCTGTCTTGCTGACTAGCGTGTTTGCACTTTGCAGTGCACACGTGCGTCCGGAAATTGTGGGACTTTTCCAGGAGTGGGTACGTATTTCAAAGTTATTCTAAATTTTAAACAAATTACTAGCAAACGTGATTTTAAATCGAACAGAAACAAACGTTTGCACTATCTCTGACCAATCGAAATTCTAAAAGCTATTTATTCTGCAACAAATACATTTGACGCCTTTTTTTAGCACAAAAATATCCTCATTCCGGCATTGCGTGAGATAGCCCATATGTAGGACCCATAAAATGTTAAGTTTGTATTTTGTATCCTATTTTATTCCATCTCCCGATTAATAAATTACAAAAAACAATCAAGAATGAACATATGCATACAAGTATACATACTAAATTTTACTTTTCATAATCTGCGAATACATAGATCTGTCATCAGCTGTTGAAAACCTTGTGGATTAGATTTTTTATATTCTTTCCTTAGGACGCCGTAATTATAAATATTTTGCCATCGCTGTCTTTTTATCCTTGGTACAATCTATGATGGTGGCATTAGCTTGCGTAATATATTTGATCATTAATAGCCGTGAACCGTGGACTTTAGCGAAAACGATTTGCATGGTGTACATGGTCTTATGCCTAATAGCTTCGTATGTTTTGGGTCGCTTAACAGTGTTGCATATCATACTGATTAATAGAGGTCATACGAGCTACGAGTACAATAAAGCATTGTATTACGATAAGCCGAGTCCCTTTGATAAGGGGATCTCCGACAATTGGCGGATGACATTATGTTCTCCTTATTATCCTTCATATATGGATTACATTCCGTAATCATTCTGTGCAGAATGAGATACTGTCCGAAATGGGACGTTTTAGCGCCACACTCTTTGTAATATTATTTATTATTTACATTTCATTTATGATTAAATTATAATACATATTCTGAAAGCCAATTCAATTATCTACGTGATGGTATAAATTACTTTTAAAATATCTTCGAATTTAGTGAGATAATTAAATGCATCTAAAAATACTCGTACACTGGATTTTCTTTAGTTTTTCAGTCGTACACAAATGAATACTCGTCGAATCGAAAAGAACAATATGCTATTTTGTAGCTTGTAGAACCTGCTTTCTGAATATATAATTTATTTTAAAATTGCATCAAAATTGATTTAATCAGAATAATTTATAAGTTGCGGGCGCCAAAACGGCGGCGCCATAACGTCGTAGACCCGATACTGTCACTGACATTCCGCAGGCTAACTGTACGAATTCGTGTTATGTGTGCGTACGTGAAATTTGTCATATTAACGTAGGAATATATTTTTTATCTGTTTAATTTCACATCATTCATTGTTTGTTACTATGCAACGAGTAATTTAATTTGAAAGCGACAAATTAAGTTGTGTAAACAAAATTAATACAAATTTCAATTCTTCGCTTTTGTTACCAATTAACGTACATAGGTACTAGGGATGGGACTGGCACCGGCACTGGCGCCGGTGCCAAGGCACCGGCAGGGCCGTTGCCAGCTTGGCACCGGCGCCGGTGCCAACTAATAATACAGAAGAAGATTTTAGCTTATCATCTCGTCTTTACTTACAAAAAGTCTTCCCTATTTAGCGTTTCACTCTAATGTGGAATTATATTCAGATGCAGGCACTAATACTCGATTCGTCATTAATAATAATTACATTTTTTGCAGTGATTGCACTAACATTTTGACTCATCCTGTACGCAAGTCGTAAAATATTGCGAAACAGAAGCAAAAATTTGGCTATTTGACATGATAGAATGTTATCCAATTAATTATATAATTTTTTTAAAACAAAATCATGATTATTTTAACTGTAAAGTAGGGGTCAATAATTAGAGTCGACAGAATACCGACATGCATGATTATGAGCGAACATGTTTCTTGGTGAAGTACTTCAGGGTGCTTGATTCCCGGAGAACAGTTGCTAGCTCAGCTCAACCCTAGGAAAATGCGACTGATTCCTACAGAACTTTTGATTTTAAAAAGCTTCAGAAAATATGATGTTCTACTTTTCACTCATCTGTTGGCTTAAGCGCATTAATTTTTTAAATTCTTTGCTCTTAATAGCTATTTTGGACCTTTTATCGTTGAATTTCATGAAGTTTTTTAAAAATTGGTTGATTTTACATTTTAATGAAAAATTTTAGTAAGAAATGTAAAAAAAGTGTTTTTAGAGCTTTTATGCCTAGCAAAAGACAGTATTGAAAAAATTTTTAGACTACCCGCTCTCAGAATTTTTATGCTTTACATTGTGAATATGCGGTAGGAAAATTATAATAAGAGAAAGCTTACTATGGCAAAAGCTGGTGGATCTTACGTAAACATGAACAAAATGATGTGTCAGCTATGCGCAATACGAAACATAGCTGCATCATTGTTACCTAACCCCTTAAACATTGTCATACACAAAGTATATCACTACATTGGTAGCGGCACCGGCGCCGTTGCATAAGCACCGGCCCCGGCACTGGCGAAAAAAGCGGTAACGGTGCACCTCTAATAGGTACCTACCTATCTGCAGTCGAGTTAAGCTTTTAATTGTATAGGCAGATCTTAGGTAGCGCGTTAGCGCGTACCTATAATATACTTGGGTACCCCCAACACCTGTGCACCCACCTACAGCTATAACGGGACACTTCTGGAAGGTGCGGTTTTTTTAAAAGAAAGATAATAAAAAAATTTGCTGCCCGTGTCTTTTTGTTTTTCTTGAAACTCAAAATTGACTGTGTAAAGAAGGTGTAAAGTTTTTGTGTAACGTTATAACATAGGACAAATTTTGGGACCTTTTTACTGCGGCATGTGGACAACTGAGTATTGATGACTCGAAGGATTGAACAGGATAGGATAATAGAGGGATGAATTCTACAGATGGCACTTTTTTTGTTTTTTGAAATTCGCATTAGTTATCGAACGGCAGTGTTAAGAGTGCGAAAATCTGGGGGTGAAAAAGCACTTTTTGGTCGAGTTTTCAACCTTCCTATGTCCGATTCTAACTCCGGTTATGAGGTTTTTAAAATGTTTTCTGACAGAAATGTAGAGCGGATCAAGGGCTACATTCTGCATATAAGCAAAGTCTTCTATGCTCTATGGTGAGTTAGATCCTGGGGTTTAAAGTTTACACTCTAGTGGATGGTGTAAAAAAACGGATTTTAACTAAGATTTCTCTGCCAAATTTTTCCGCTTATGAGTCAGTGTAAATCGAAGACAGCATTAACAAAGTGCTTCACAGGGGCTAAACATCGCAGCAAACCGCATTTAAAAAACGCAATATTGAGTTATTTATGGGGGTGTAAAGTTCGAAATCAGAGGTAAAAAATGGGCGAAAAAACACGTTTTTTCCGAAGTTTGATTGATAAATCATACCAAATAATTTTTGCAACAGAATTTTGGCGCACAGGAATGTACTACGATTTAAAAGCTACAAATTGTACCAAACCGAATTTCTTTAAACTCAATGGGGAGTTCGGTACGGAATTTTAAAGTTTACAGTGTTCTAAATGATGGAAAATACGTTTTTGTTGCGTTTTTTGTTCGCCACTTTCTCCGTCCAGAAGTCGGGATAAGTCCAATAGAATAAAAATAAAGTGCTTTCTATCGGGTGCATGTCAAAGCAAATTGTCTATACATTAATATTTAGCGAGTGTAAAGTCAAAAATTTGGAGTTTAAAATGCGTTTCTGTCTTGTTTTTTCTGCCTGCTTCTCCGGTTACGAGTCAGGGACATGCTTATCAAGTCTAGAAATGGACCAGGAACCAAATTTGATATGCCAGTCTGGCGCATATGTTTACACTCTACGGTGTTGTAAAGTAGTTTACACAAATTGTTAGTTTGCCCATAGAACATTATGTAGACTTAATTTTTTCATAAATATTAATCGTAATATCGGAACAATATCAAAATTACGAATCTGACTAAAATATTCTTTACACTAGGTGTATACATGAAGTTTACACTACATATGTATTTATCTTCGTTTTTGAGCATTCCAGAAACCTAATTTTTCCCTGGAGTCTAGAAGTTTTCAAAGGATCAAATGTGAGACGTCACGTAGGTGCGTTTGTTTACATCCAACAGTGATGTAAAGTAGTTTACACTCATTGTTTATATGTCCTCAGACCATTGTAGAGACATAATTTTTTCATGAATGTTGATCATAATATCCGAGTAATTTTTTACACTGCATGTTAGCCTTTGTTCTAGAGCATTGCAAAAACCGAAATTTTTTCCTGATAAATAAAAATTTACGGGGAATGAAATATATACGTCAGTTGGGCGCGCTTGCTTACACTCAGCAGTATTGCAAAGTGGTTTAAACCTAATGTTTATTGTCTTTAAAACATTATGGAGACTCATTTTTCCATAAATGTTGAAAGAAATATCGGAGCAATATCAAAATTACGAATCCGACTAAAATATTCTTTACGCTATGTGTTTGTGTAAAGTTTAAATTACGTGTTAACCTTAATTCGATAGACTTGCAGAGACTTTGTAACTGAAGTCAAGAAATTTTCAAGGATTCATATGTGAGACATCAATTAAGTGAGTTTGTTTACCCTCAAAAGTAATCTAAAGTGATTTAAAAATTATGTTCAAGTGTCCTTAGATCATTGAAGAGATGTAATTTTGTCTTAAATGGGTTGCATTAAAGTTAAATCCTTCTTAGCCGTGTTTATAATATGTTTCACAAAATCTTGTACATGGAGGGCTATCGTTTAATTGATGTAAATTGCCTGCAAAAGTGGTTTAAAATGAACCAGCAATCACACTACTGTGCACAGAAGTCGACAAAGATATGCAGCTTCATTGAAATCATGTACATTAATAAGCCGTAAACTGTTAGTATTCTCTACACCTAGTAGTTGTGTAAAGTTTGCACTATTCATTTGTTGTTAATATGTAGTCTATACTACAAATTTATTTTACTACCAAATCAAAGCGTTAGTGTTCCTTACATTTGATATTTGCGTGAAGTTTTTGAATTTTTGCCGAAAAACTTTGCCTTCTAATTTACCAACATCCCGCCTTTTCCATTTTCTTAAAGTTTAAAATCTTTTATAATTCTCTTAATAATTTAATGGTAGGTTTTAACTTTAAGTTTCTCTTGGTTTACAACTCTCGCTTAGCAAGCTCATTTTTCAAAACTTTTTCATAGTGATCAGATTAGTCGCGTTTAGTTTGGAATTGGTGGACGGTCGTTATTTTATTACTCGGCTTAAATAAACCAAGTGACTATCTTTTGATTATTTTCTTTATCGCAAATTCAAACACCCAATTTTCAATTTGAAAATTGATCCAATTTTCAATTTGAAAATTGAAAATTGGGCGTTTTCAATTTCAAAAGTCACAACACATTGTGCTTGTGTATTGATTGAGTGAGGATTTGCAATGTGAATTCGTTGGTTAAATATTTGTGCTTGATTATAAGTGAACTGCACATTAAGAAGAAATAACTTAATGCAATTTTAATTTGAAAATGGATGGTGTCAATAAGGTTGTCTTGTTTAAAAAGGATAATGCTGATGTTAAGAACAATATTGTTTTCCGCGTTCTTGGACTGTTGTCATTATTGTGGCATGTTACTGATTGTGTTTACTGACTGATGTACTGAAATCACGCTAATTAAAAGTAGTGTACTAGCAAAGAAAAATGCTCCGATGGAACAAAAAAGATGAATATACTTGGAATTGTGGATTATTATGGATGTAAAATGAGGGGACTAGGAAAAATCTACCTAAAGTCGTAAAATCTGCTAAAAATCACACTTTCTCTAAGCAACGCAAAAAATCGAAGTATATTCTGCGGCCTCTAAAAAGTGTCTTTTTTAAACAATTTTCAAAATTTCAGATAATAAACGAAATCTATAATGTTTCCTTTTTTAAATTGCTGGCAAGTAGCAACACTGACTAGCTTCGTATCCTGATTGAAAGAAAACTTAGTGGTATTGTATTTAAAGTTGTTTTATTTTGCTATGAGCATTATTGCAAGCAAAGCAGGGGCCGATTGATTAGTGCACACAATCGTTACGGGCATGCTAGTGTACCTACATTTAGTCTGTTTCAAGTCAACTCACGCGTTTCCTACTGTTTTGAACCAACAATTCTTGCAATTGTTTTGGATGCATCGATGTTTGCTATTTCATTCAATTGGCTTAGAAAGACTGTTACTCGATATCATTTCCCATAGCTGCTGCATAGCTAACGTGCTGCTTTTTCAATCATTTTTATAGTTAAATATTTATTCTAATGTGTTGACCGCAGAATATACTTCGATTTTTTGCGTTGCTTAGAGAAAGTGTGATTTTTAGCAGATTTTACGACTTTAGGTAGATTTTTCCTAGTCCCCTCCTTTTACATCCATAATAATCCACAATTCCAAGTATATTCATCTTTTTTGTTCCATCGGAGCATTTTTCTTTGCTAGTACACGAAATATTCGATCAACTTTTCAAAGGATACAATTAGGACCGAAAATCGATGGTAGTAACAAAAACCATTTGCCACCTTCCTCATTAAACTATTCATCCATTGGCATTGAAAAATCGCTGAGATCGAAGCAGTGTGTGATAGAATATTTTAGATTTTAAGGCGATGGATCTGCATTCGTGTGGAAGCAATCGGACGGGGGATGAAAATTTCTGAGTGCAGAAAATTTTTGATTTTAATATTACCCAAAAATTTGCTAGTTTTCTTTTAAAACCCCAGTGTATGCATCAGTGTTTTTTTTGCACGGGCCTCTTTGCACCGTGCAAAAAACATCCCAAAATCCTTTTGCACGACCGAAAATTTTTTGTACAATGTATTTTATATACAAAAATTTTCCGCGCTTCGCGCGGTAGGATACTGTAGGTTTAGCCGTTATATCTTTCACACTATGTTTACCCTGAGAAAAACGACAGATTTGCGATTTCTGTAACAAATTTTCAGCACATTTAATAGTTTCTGCAGGAATTTAATGCTCAAAAAATAAAATGACATATTTTTCTAGCGATTCATGTTATAAGTGGATAAATATAATAAGTCGCGCGAAGCGCAAAAATTTTTTCCTATTTTCGAGCCAGAAAATCTTAAAAATGATCAAATGTAAAATTTTATTTGAAATGTTTATGCTGAAAATATCTATAAAAGTGAAGAAATCGCGCGAAGCGCGAAACTTTATTGGGATTTTCCAAAAAAAGCACTTCAGATTTTTCACTTTCTAGCACTGAAAAATGTGTACAAAACAACACTGTAATGCTAAAATTAAAATAGGGCTTCAATCGTCATAATTATCGAAATCCTGTTTAAAAACATATGAAAGCTCTGAAAATGGCATGAGCAAAAAATGAAAAAATAGCGTAATTACCTATTAACATGACGCAGAAAACTTAATTAACAATTTGTAGGCACTGTAAAGTAAAACAAAAACCTAATGATTCGTTTAACCTGGTCTAGAAATTTACTACATTAGGGAAAAGTGTCGAAAAAAGGCATGGGACATCAAGCACTAGTACCGAAAATCTTTGCATTTTTTCCAAAAAGTGCTCATTTGAAACTTTTTGCACTTTTAAAATTGGGTGACCTTTGAAAAAAGTAAAACAAGCTAAAACAAGATCCACGTCTTGCTAATTCGGTAATGGAATACGCAAAGTAGAATAAGCCTGTCTGCATCAGAAATGAAAATAGGATGAAAAATTTGAACTCAGTGGGCGCGCTGGAAAGAAAATAAGATATTTTGGTGTTATCCGGCGCGAAGCGCCGAAAATTTTTTGAAAATTTGATTTTAAAGTGACCTGGGCGTTCAAAAATCGACATATTTTACATTATTTTTGCCCAAATTTTTCTTTGCACCGTGCAAAAATCACCAAATTTTTTCTTTGCACGGGCCCAAAAAAGTTTGCACTGTGCAAATAAAAAAAAACACTGGTATGCATGACCCCTAAAAGGAAAAAACAGAAAATTTGCTAATGATAAGGCTAAAGCGAAACAATCACAGATTTCGTGCAAAAGCGAAAAATCAATCAAGACTATTTTTAATGTTTGTCAGTTGGTTGTGTCCCAACAGTCTCATCAATCCCACCACAGTCTCTTCGTCGCAACCTTTATGCTAACTACGAGTGATTTGTTTAAACAAATTTGTGCACACAGGTAGAATCAAGCTGACCGCGGTTTTAGCTGTGTATCAACTAGTTATGAGATGTTTTATGATAAGTTCGACCGTAGACAATAGAACTTGGCACAAGTCAAAAAATTAAGTATATACCTGAAAAATCATATTATCCAACCTAATAAAACTTCAACCACTCGTGCAGAATACCCTACTGCAACGCTAACATTATTGTTTTTCACTTTACACTATAAATTGCAGATTTTACAGGCGTTTAAAGTAGAGCAATTGGACAGAGAGATTAAGAAAAAATTGCCTTACTCACTGTAGCTCAATCAATTTCTGAGTACAAGTAAAAATTTTTTTAATATGTTATATATGGATAGACTATGCATACTCCTGTAAATTTTTATCAAAATATCGGAGTCCCTTTCTGATTAAACTAAGGCTCGACTGTTACCCGTATTCTTGCCAATATGTGCTAGAAAATTGTGTACTGAAGGCACTAAAAACCATAATTTTTGCACAAGAATATACAGAATTATACTTTCTACTTAAAGAGATCGCCTTTTCTTTTGAAAAATTTCTGTTTTTATGTGCTATTTATTTTGAGTAATTATAGTCTATTTCATACAACTTCGGTCATAAATTTTAAAATCATCTCCGACAATAAGCTGACAGATTGAGATTATAGCAGTGATCTGATATATATATTATCGTGACCCTCGGCTACTATCGATGAAAAATTCTTAGAATTTATGCACGAAGTTACATTTGTGAAGCAGACTATAGTTGGATGCACACTAAGATTTATGATCTTTTTATGCAAAAGTTTAAGCATTCATTATTCCTCAAAATGCTTACAACTTTTGTGGAAATAAATGTACATAGCTCAATAAAACTTTGACCTGCATAAAATTATTGTACTGTAATGTTGTCAGTATTATTTTTACTTTACATTTACAAACAGATTTTATATCTGAAGTTGATGTGAGATGTGAATTTTGTTTCTCCCACTGTAGCTCAAACAATTGCTGACAGGGAAAAATAATTTGTCAGAAACAAATAACAAAAATAGATCATTTTTAACTGCTAATGATCAGAGGTATTCAGAGGTATACAGAAATTTGATTGTTTTCAATAAATAAAATCACATGATTAGGGTGCTAGAGTTTAGGATAAAATTAGATAAAAGTTTCCTGTCTTCGCAAGCACAAATTTCAATAATGAAATAAGTTATCTGAAGCTAAAATAATTTAGAAATTTTGTGAAAAAGATCTTAGTCATTTTTTCCAGACTGTTTTATGGGCTAATTGCATTCACTTTATAGATATCGAGCGGCGCATCAGATGGAATGAATGAGATTTGAAATAACAAAAGTGTAGTTTACAATTCATAATTCAATATTTATCTTATCTTCTACTCTTATCTTTTACTACTCTTAGGGCCGAATCACAGAACGTTGGGTAAGGTAAATGTATGGCACAGGTAAAGGTTGGGTAAAGTCTAGGTAGCTACTAGGGATGTTCCGATTAATCGGAATCGGAATCGGAATCGGTTGGAATCGGTCATTTTTTGTGGGATCGAATCGGAATCGGAATCGGCGATAATAAATCTTGGAGAATCGGCATCGGAATCGGAATCGTTATTCCTAGGTTTTTAAGAATCGGAATCGTATCGGAATCGGCTAAAATTGGTCCAATTATCGATTCGATTCCTTTTTATTTTAATTATATCAGAATTAGAATAGGGAAATACAGCTTTAACCTTTAAAACGTAAAAATAAACAATTTTCCCCTTATAGTAAAGTACTGGTTGGTAACCCAATTCTACATCACATATATGACAAAAAACATATCGCGCGGGTACTGGTCAAGTTTTTATTCATCTGAACGTCACATGCATACTAATGTCTAATACTGAAATTTAATTTCGGGCAGATTATATTTTAGAAATAATAGTTTTTCAGCCTTTTTGCCTTGTAATCTGTTTCTTAGCGGATCGTATATTATTATAGCGCCACTAAACAATTGCTCCGATGGGACGCTCGTAGCTAGAGCTGCCAAATATTTTCTTGCTAAAGTCGACATTAGCAGATAGGTTGATTGCTTCTCTTCCCATCAGGGGCGGATTTAAGGGGGCGGGGGCGGCCGCTCCTAATTGGCCAAAAATATTTGGCGAGATAAAGAACGGATATGCAATTTGCAATGAGTTTTGGCCGTCAGTGACCATAATTTCTCAAATTTTTTTGGCGACTTTCTTGGCGATTGTATTTGGCAAACATTTTTCCCGATGTGCAAATACTGTTTCGGACCGTATCTGTACATGCACAAAGATTTTTGGGAAGACAAAAATTGCAAAAAAGGTCTGAAATTCGCAAAGATTTTCGGCGCTTCGCGCCGGAATGAGTAATCGTGTGTCCTATAATAGCAGAAATCGCATTTTGAAAGGGAAAATGTCAAATTTTTCGATGCTTCGCGCCGTTTTAAGACGATTCTTGATGATTTTTGCACTCATAAAAGCAGGTATTAGCCAAAATACTCTACCAAAGGTCGAACAAACAACTCTGTTTTTACCTCACTAAAGTCGCTATTGTACTATATCATAGTACCCAAAAATTGTGCGTACAAAATGCACAAAGACTTTTAGGGACCATCTTTGTACATGTACAAAAGGACATTGTACAAAAAATACTGCCTGGAAGCCATTTGTAGGTTTCGAAACAATTGTAACGGCAGAAACAGCTATTTTTGCATAGTTTTCTTCTCTTTTGAATTAAAAATTTCGATGTTACGCATCAAATGCTATAAATACAGGAAATCAAGCAGTAAATCATGCTTTTAGACATCTAACCGCCTTAATTTCACGAATTCTTCCTGCGCTTCTCGCGCCAGATTTTTGTCGAAGTCAAAAAAATTTAATGATTTTTTCGCACAAAATCGTCTAAAATTTTAAAATTTTTAGAAAATATATTGCGTCAAAAGTGATTTTATGTAGAAGTATACAAGGTAAAACACCGAGAAAACGCTATTTCGCGCGTTACGGGCAAATTTTTGGACCTATTTTTGACTGTTTTTGGAAAAGAGGGGATACCGCCTCTCCCTTAGGAAAATCCTAGATCCGCCACTGCTTTCCGCCATTTCAACGGGTCTTGTTCGTGAGAGAGACGCTTCGAGTTGACATACGATTCGATTTCCTTAAAAGTTTAACAACTTGATACAGTGTAGGTAAATGCTTAGCCTTGAGACTTAGATTATACCTTGCTTAGATCAAACGATACGCTTTTACATGAACATTGAATAAATAAACGGATTAGCTGCAGTGTTTTTCTTGTACTCGGCAAAGATTTTTCCCGATGTACAAAGACTTTTCGGAACCATCTTTGTACATGTACAAAGATTTTTGGGAAGACAAAAATCGCAAAAAAGGTCTGAAATTCGCAGAAATTTATGGCGCTTCGCGCCGAAATAAGTGATTGTGTGTTCTATATATCTTTAGCGTGGCAGAAATTGCATTTCAAAAAGGAAGAATGTCAAATTTTTCGGCGCTTCGCGCCGTTTTAAGACGATTCTTAGTGATTTTTTGCCCTTAGAGACCCAGAAATTAGCTAAAATACACTACCAAAAGTCGAACAACTCTGTTTTTCCTTCCTAAAATCGCTACTGTACCATGTAGTAGTACCCAAAAATTTATGTGTACAAAATTTAAAAAGATTTTTGGGCAGACAAAAACTGTAAAAAGGTGTTAAATTCGCTAGAATTTTCGGCGCTTCGCGCCGAAATGAGTAATTGTTAGTCCAATATATCTTTAAAATGGCAGAATTTGCATATTTCCAGTAACTTTTGTCATCAGAAACCCAGAAATTATCTAAAATACACTACCAAAGATCGAAAAGTTTGTTTTACCACACTAAAATCGCTACTGTGCTATATTATAGTACACAAAAATATGCAGGTACAAAATGTACACAGACTTTTGGGGACCATCTTTGTACATGTACAAACGAACCTTGTACAAAAAAGCACTGATTAGCTACCTATATATTTGACATGTTTGTCGCAAGAATCGGAACCGGAATCGGAATCGGCCGATTCCTGTTATTTTGGAATCGAAATCGAATCGGAATCGGCTGTCTTGAGATTTGCAGAATCGGCATCGGGATCGGAATCGGCTTTTCTGAGATTTAAAGAATCGGAATCGAATCGGAATCGAATCGGAATCGGTCATTTTCAACAAAGCGGTATCGGCACATCCCTAGTAGCTACCCAAGGTTTACCAGCCTTGGTAACTTACCTAAGGATTGCCAAGCTCTGGTATCACAGATGGTTGGGTTATGGCAAGGTAAGTACCTACGGGTAAACGTTAGTTAGACGAGAAAATTTATCATTTTTATTGCACATCTGTCCAGTTTAGCGTCTGACATTCTCTGAATTATTGTAAAATACAAATTAAATTGATTTGTATTCGGTTTTAATGGATACCAAAAAACCCCGCGATTCGAATTTTTCTTCGGAGGAAGTTTATTTTTTGATCGAGTGCATGCAACAATTTGCGAATTAAATCGAAAACAAAAAGACAGACGCAGTAACAAGTCAAGCGAAGAAGAAAGCATGGATTTAAATCAATGAAGCATTCATCAAAAATCCAAATTGCCGAACACGCGCTGTATCCCAATTGCAAATGAAATGGAATGACTTGAAAAAGGTATTGGTCTCTACACCGATGCAATTAATAAATTGTTTTCAAGTTGAAACAAATTAAAAGTATTGGTCTATGATGACTTTTCGTTTCGACGCGCCTTGTGGGTTATCATGAAGTAAAATTTGAGTCATCAATGTCACCTGTATCTTGATTCGTATCTTCAGCAGAAATATCATATTCCCCAAAATCGAGAGACAAATTGTGGAGTACGGCGCAAGCAACTATTACATTAGAGCATTTTTTGGATTGAATCGTAACTTGCTACTTAAGCAAGGGAATCTACGTTTTAAAATCCCATTCAGCCGTTCAATAGCCATGCGTGTAGATGACTGAGCGAAATTGTATCGCTTTTCTGACTTAGATTGGGGGTTCGATAAAGGTGTCATTATGTAACGCGTGCACGGGTAACCACGATCCCCCAAAATGTGAAAACGGCCCGGCAAAGCCTCCAATGAATTTTTTAAGGCGGACTCATCGAATATGCGAGCATCGTGAGTGCTCCCTTTCCAGCTTGCAACAACATTTAGAATTTTGCACTTAGCGTCGCACACTAATTGCACATTAATCGAATACCAACCTTTTCTATTTCGGTATAACTCGCCATTTACTCCGCCAGGATGTTGAATTGGCACATGAGTACAGTCAATTGCACCTAAAACTCCAGGAAATCCTCGTTTTTCATAAAATTGCCTCTGAATCGATTCATATTCTTCTGGCTTAGGAAAATTTATGTAAATCGATCGTAGTGTCGCAATAGCCTTAATAGCATCATGAATACAGGTTGACACACAATTTTGGCTAACATTGTGCATATCTCCGATTTCTCTTTGAAAGCAATTCGATGCAAAGAAACGCAAAGCCATCATGACCTAAAAATCGTGAGTAACAAATCTGAGAATCGGAATTGTTGTGTTTAGATCACAAAAAAGAAAGTGAGCGCTATGAAAAGGGATCAGCGATCGACAGGAGGTGGCCCACCAACGATAGAATTACCGCCTTTGTTCCAGCAAATATATGACCTAATTCCAGGGCAATTCGAACGGATAGAGAGTAGTTTTGACAATGATGCAGAGTTTAATCAAAGTGAGCATTAATATCACATCAAAGAAATGAAGTATTTTTGCCGAATTAAAGAACATTTTTTTATTCAAGAACTATCATACGAGATTTATAGCCCGTTCCACTCAAGTTTGGGCGTAGATTTTAAAAACCGTCTTCGAAAATAAGCTGACAAATTGCAATTATAGCATTGATCTGATATTTCATCATCGTAATCCACCGGCTAACTGTTGATGAAAACTTAAAGTTTATGCCCAAACTTATGTAAAACAAATTATAAAAAATGTTTGCTACTTATTTTCAATTATTCTTGTTTTATCATTACTTATCTTTTAATTAATATTAAATTATTTAAATTTTATGACGATATTAACTAGTAGTTTATTATAGTGAGCATCATAAATCTTCTTGATTAACTTCTTTACAGTTCTATTCCGCGTAAAAAACAGCAACAGAATTTTTTCTCAAAGAAACTCAAAAAGTAAAAAGGAATATCAACAAGAATCATTAATTTTTCTAGCGCAAATTCTTATTTAGAGAGACCAAGAAATCTCAGTGCTATATGTATGTTCACGCTTCGTGTAAATACATCCTGTGCAATAAGAGAAAACATCTTAATCATAATTACGCTCACAAATAGTATCTTACTAGCAAAGAAAAATGCTCCGATGGAACAAAAAGATGAATATACTTGGAATTGTGGATTATTATGGATGTAAAAGGAGGGGACTAGGAAAAATCTACCTAAAGTCGGAAAATCTGCTAAAAATCACACTTTCTCTAAGCAACGCAAAAAATCGATGTATATTCTGCGGCCTCTAAAAAGTGTCTTTTTTAAATAATGTTCGAAGTTTCAGATAAGAGTGTATAAACGAAATCTATCAAGGTTACTTTTTTCAATTGCTGGCACCTGATTGATAGAAAACTAAGAGGTATTGTATTTAAAGTTGTTTTATTTTATGAGCATTATAGCAAGCAAAGCAGGAGCCGATTGATTAGTGCACACAATTGTTTCGGGCATGCTAGTGTATCTACATTAAGTCTGTTTCAAGTCAACTTACGCGTTTCCTACTGTTTTAAACCAACCATGTCTTCAATTGTCTTCGATGTTTGCTATTTCATTCAATTGGCTTGGAAGACTGTTAGTTTACTCAATATCATTTCCCATAGCTACTGCATAGCTAACGTGCTGCTGTTTCAATCATTTTTATGGTTGAATATTTATTTTAATCTGTTGGCCGCAGAATATACATCGATTTTTTGCGTTGCTTAGAGAAAGTGTGATTTTTAGCAGATTTTCCGACTTTAGGTAGATTTTTCCTAGTCCCCTCCTTTTACATCCATAATAATCCACAATTCCAAGTATATTCATCTTTTTTGTTCCATCGGAGCATTTTTCTTTGCTAGTACACTACTTTTAATTAGCGTGATTTCAGTAGTACATCAGTCAGTAAACACAATCAGTAACATGCCACAATAATGACAACAGTCCAAGAACACGGAAAACAATATTGTTCTTAACATCAGCATTATCCTTTTTAAACAAGACAACCTTATTGACACCATCCATTTTCAAATTAAAACTGCATTAAGTTATTTCTTCTTAATGTGCAGTTCACTTATAATCAAGCACAAATATTTAACCAACGAATTCACATTGCAAATCCTCACTCAATCAATACACAAGCACAATGTGTTGTGACTTTTGAAATTTAAAACGCCCAATTTTCAATTTTCAAATTGAAAATTGGATCAATTTTCAAATTGAAAATTGGGTCAATTTTCAAATTGAAAATTGGGTGTTTGAATTTGCGATAAAGAAAATAATCAAAAGATAGTCACTTGGTTTATTTAAGCCGAGTAATAAAATAACGACCGTCCACCAATTCCAAACTAAACGCGACTAATCTGATCACTATGAAAAAGTTTTGAAAAATGAGCTTGCTAAGCGAGAGTTGTAAACCAAGAGAAACTTAAAGTTAAAACCTACCATTAAATTATTAAGAGAATTATAAAAGATTTTAAACTTTAAGAAAATGGAAAAGGCGGGATGTTGGTAAATTAGAAGGCAAAGTTTTTCGGCAAAAATTCAAAAACTTCACGCAAATATCAAATGTAAGGAACACTAACGCTTTGATTTGGTAGTAAAATAAATTTGTAGTATAGACTACATATTAACAACAAATGAATAGTGCAAACTTTACACAACTACTAGGTGTAGAGAATACTAACAGTTTACGGCTTATTAATGTACATGATTTCAATGAAGCTGCATATCTTTGTCGACTTCTGTGCACAGTAGTGTGATTGCTGGTTCATTTTAAACCACTTTTGCAGGCAATTTACATCAATTAAACGATAGCCCTCCATGTACAAGATTTTGTGAAACATATTATAAACACGGCTAAGAAGGATTTAACTTTAATGCAACCCATTTAAGACAAAATTACATCTCTTCAATGATCTAAGGACACTTGAACATAATTTTTAAATCACTTTAGATTACTTTTGAGGGTAAACAAACTCACTTAATTGATGTCTCACATATGAATCCTTGAAAATTTCTTGACTTCAGTTACAAAGTCTCTGCAAGTCTATCGAATTAAGGTTAACGCGTAATGTAAACTTTACACAAACACATAGCGTAAAGAATATTTTAGTCGGATTCGTAATTTTGATATTGCTCCGATATTTCTTTCAACATTTATGGAAAAATGAGTCTCCATAATGTTTTAAAGACAATAAACATTAGGTTTAAACCACTTTGCAATACTGCTGAGTGTAAGCAAGCGCGCCCAACTGACGTATATATTTCATTCCCTGTAAATTTTTATATCTCAGGAAAAAATTTCGGTTTTTGCAATGCTCTAGAACAAAGGCTAACATGCAGTGTAAAAAATTACTCGGATATTATGATCAACATTCATGAAAAAATTATGTCTCTACAATGGTCTGAGGACATATAAACAATGAGTGTAAACTACTTTACATCACTGTTGGATGTAAACAAACGCGCCTACGTGACGTCTCACATTTGATCCTTTGAAAACTTCTAGACTCCAGGAAAAAATTAGGTTTCTGGAATGCTCAAAAACGAAGATAAATACATATGTAGTGTAAACTTCATGTAAACACCTAGTGTAAAGAAGATTTTAGTCAGATTCGTAATTTTGATATGGTTCCGATATTACGATTAATATTTATGAAAAAATTAAGTCTACATAATGTTCTATGCGCAAACTAACAATTGGTGTAAACTACTTTACAACACCGTAGAGTGTAAACATATGCGCCAGACTGGCATATCAAATTTGGTTCCTGGTCCATTTCTAGACTTGATAAACGTGTCCCTGACTCGTAACCGGAGAAGCAGGCAGAAAAAACAGAGACAGAAACGCATTTTAAACTCCAAATTTTTGACTTTACACTCGCTAAATATAAATGTATAGACAATTTGCTTTGACATGCACACGATATAAAGCACTTTATTTTTATTCTATTAGACTTATACCGACTTCTGGACGGAGAAAGTGGCGAACAAAAAAGGCAACAAAAACGTATTTTCCATCATTTGGAACACTGTAAACTTTAAAATTCCGTACCGAACTCCCCATTGAGTTTAAAGAAATTCGGTTTAGTACAATTTGTAGCTTTTAAATCGTAGTACATTCCTGTGTGCCAAATTTCTCTTGCAAAAATTATTTGGTATGATTTATTAATCAAAATTCGGAAAAAACGTGTTTTTCCGCCCATTTTTTACCTCTGATTTCGAACTTTACACCCCCATAAATAACTCAATATTGCGTTTTTTTAAATGCGGTTTGCTGCGATGTTTAGCCCCTGTGAGGCACTTTATTAATGCTGTCTTTGATTTACACTGACTCATAAGCGGAAAAATTTGGCAGAGAAATCTTAGTTAAAATCCGTTTTTTTACACCATCCACTAGAGTGTAAACTTTAAACCCCAGGATCTAACTCACCATAGAGCATAGAAGACTTTGCTTATATGCAGAATGTAGCCCTTGATCCGCTCTACATTTCTGTCAGAAAACATTTTAAAAACCTCATAACCGGAGTTAGAATCGGACATAGGAAGGTTGAAAACTCGACCAAAAAGTGCTTTTTCACCCCCAGATTTTCGCACTCTTAACACTGCCGTTCGATAACTAATGCGAATTTCAAAAAACAAAAAAGGTGCCATCTGTAGAATTCATCCCTCTATTATCCTATCCTGTTCAATCCTTCGAGTCATCAATACTCAGTTGTCCACATGCCGCAGTAAAAAGGTCCCAAAATTTGTCCTATGTTATAACGTTACACAAAAACTTTACACCTTCTTTACACAGTCAATTTTGAGTTTCAAGAAAAACAAAAAAACACGGGCAGCGAATTTTTTCATTATCTTCCTTTTAAAAAAAACCGCACCTTCCAGAAGTGTCCGGTTATAGCTGTAGGGGGTGCACAGGTGTTGGGGGTACCCAAGTATATTATAGGTACGCGCTAACGCGCTACCTAAGATTATGGGCGCGCAAATCAGGCTAATCTCATTCCGGACAGTGTTACTGCACATATGTTGCTTTAAAGTATATTATAAGTGAGTAGAATCATCGTTAATTTGTCGTTCACTAGACACGTACATATGCTGCAAGAATACTGAAATTTGCAAAAAATTTTAACCAACTTAAAAACACCAATTTTTGCCTGTATCTTTTAAAATAACTAGACGTAGAAAAATAATTACTTCAGCACACTGGAATATTGGGATTAATAATTAAAAATGTGCAACATGCTTTGGCTGCATTTTTAAATCATTTCTAGGTTTTTAAATCTGATAAGTTTTTCTGAAAAAAATTTTTATTCTTCTGAAGGGTCTGACCTTACTTTCACCTGGCACGTAGCTGACCCTCCTATTTTGGGGGGACCAACACAAATTTGGGGGGTCTAAGCCAAAAATGGCACAAAATAACGTGTAAAAAGTCCTATTTTTCCGTTTTTTTTCTGAATTTTGGGGGCCCGGACGTGCCTGACTTTCACTGAATACGGGTCGAGCTACACATTTTAAAATTTTCAGTAATGTCTCAGAAAACAGACGAAATCAGTGTCTCGGATAAAGAGCTAGATGAGGATAGTTACGATCAAGTTGCGCGAAAAAGCATTTTTGCTGAAATAAATACTAAACGGAAATTGGACGAATCTTTGATCAACGATAATTGTCTTGATTCCTCAAAAATGCAGGCCATTCGAATAGAATCACTTTTTGATAAACGGAAAGTTCAAGCTGATGAGTTGCATGAGATAAAGAAACTAATTTTGACGAATGAAGGAACGAATGCAACATATTTACACGAGCTTCGAGTTGCTGCTTTAAATGAAGAAATCAAAGCTTCTCAAGCAAAAGCCGAATATTACAGACAGAAGAGTTTGAATTTTCTCTCAAAATGGGGACAGTCCGAAGATGTCGAAAGTTTCACACGACAAGTGCAACATCAATCGCAATCCGCCCCACCACTTCCGCCGGTTCAAGATTTCATTCAAAAAGAGCAAATTCAGATGTCAATATTTTCGAACTCCTGTGATGGCCACATTCCCTCGACCAGCCAATATTACCAATTGTAAAATTATGTTGCTTTTTTTGTTTAGCTTGATTTTATGTAACGTACATATGCTTACTTGAACTTCGGGTGATAAAGAATAATGACGAATTGTGCTTCTTTGTTTCAGAGGGTGAAATCAGAGTAATTAATCGATTGGCATTGACCTTGCTAAATCTATATCGCATATAAAATTGTTGGTCATTGTAAATTTCGAAAGGTTCGGTCCGTTTAATGAGCCGATGTGCATGAAAGAATAAATCTTCCTCGTTTTCACTTGCATCATCCAAAAATTCAATCAAATCCATTAAAAACGTAGACTAATTGAAGGTTAACAGACCTTTACCTCTGCTCCCAGCAAGGGTAAGATCATTGGGTAAATTTGTCTTTATTTACCAAAGCTTTACCTTACCCAACCTTCTGTGATATGGCAATCTCTAACCTAACCCAGAGTTTACCTAAGGGTAGCTAATTTACCAAAAGGCAAGTCTTACCTAACCTTCTGTGATACGGCCCTTAGTGGGTGCCTATATAATACTTGAATAATAGAATAGACCATATTTCACCTCTGCCATCGTACTTGTATAGTCTGTTTCACATAACTTCGCGCATAAATTCTAAGAATTTTCATCGACAGTAAGCCGAGGTTTACGATAATTACATATCAGATCAATGCTATAATCGCAATCTGTCAGTTTGACGGGGAGTTTTAAAATTTATGACCATAGTTGTGTGAAACAGACTATAGATACATGACTGTCTTTCTGGATCATTCTGTTCTTTGAGCAAGAGGAATGGCAGTCCTTACATAGGCATAGGTAGTCTAAGAGTCTGGCTGAAATCCCATTATCCAAAAATCTCATCAATTCCCCGAAATTAAATTTTCAAAATTCTTCTAATTTGCTTAACTTCCAAAAACGGCGCACTTTCCATACAGAATAAATTCAAATATTCCTAGCCTGCTAATTTTTAGACATGATTTCATGTACATAAAGACTGTCAGCCCAACTAAGCCGAAAACTTCTAACAAACTACAAAAAAATAATGCAAAGAACGAGCTTAGGGTTGCAAATCAAAGCAACCACTTTGTAAAATGTCACTCTCCAGTTCTAATTGTGGTCAAACAATGCCGGATGTTCAAAAACTATTGTATCTACAGTACAGCTATCAGGGTCCTCAATTTCTGGGGAGGCGATCTGATGGGACAAAGATGCCAAAAATAGCAACTAAAATTATATTCTGGGAGTCTATCGACAGGGAAAAAAGCCAGATTCTCGGGGAAGGGCAAGCCCACTTAGACCCTCATGGCCCATGTGTGTACATATATATGCAAAGCCCAAGCTATTATTTTATTAAACAATCGCAATTAATGCATGTGATTTACCGACAAAGGCATATTATACTAAGCCATTCCCGCGTCAGTATGAACATCGGAGTATAACTCGTTGCACATTACCGGTAAAACGTATCAATGGAGACAAATCAATAAAATCACACGTATCAATGGAGACAAATCAATAAAATCGTTTACGGGCGGACGCTATCAAGTCCTTAATCGCCATTCGTGTATAATCATTTAAGAAAGAACGCTTTGTGAAATTTAACGAATGGACAAGATTACGAAGCAATGAAGTACGTATTCCAGAGAAAAGAAAAAGTACACTATTTCATTAAAACGTATTTTTAGGTAGCCTGATCCTTTCAGAATGTAGGAGATTAATCACAGGAGATCATAACACAACGTTTCAGTCTGATAACATTCGAAATATATTTCTAGAAGAGTAGTATTGTCAAATGCAAGAAGTAACTGCCACTTCCGAAAAACGATTCTATTCTTATCAGTGATCCTCACTGGCTCTGCCGCTCAGAGGGCTTCGATATCAAATATAACCCTTAGCAGAGTTCCAGGATCCAATTGTTGAAATACCTATCATTTTCTGCAAATTTTAGACGTCAACGAACAAAAACTGATAACAAACGTAAAAAAAGGTGTTTTAACCCCTGAATCAATTTTTCAGTTTTTTTACAAGTTTTTTGAACCCAATAATTCCGGTCTTGCCCATGTACGTATGCTTCGTCTTCCCCAACTTATATGTTCCGATCCACTGAACAGTAAGCATGTATTGTGTGGCGCTATTAAGTTTTTTATGAATAGTTTCGTAGAGCAGAGGTGTAGCTCTTTACGAAGAATTAGAAGTTTGGCACATTGATGTCGTTCGCCTGTTATGAAATTGACTCCGACTATTTCAAGCGCATAATTATTCGACTATAGTAATCAAATCCGGTAGATTGTAATGGTATTGCTACCCCGTATGCACACATTCAGCTGAATAGGTTATGACTAGCAATATTAGAAAAATGATACAAATGTTGTAGACTAAAAACAGTTTTTCAAATAATAGTTATAAGCATATGTGGGCAGCAAGAAAATTCTGGGGGGGGGTCCAAGATTTTTTGAAGGTCAAAAATGGCCTTAAAAATGGTGATATGGCGATAAAAACACCATTTTTCGACGTTTCTCATCAAGCACTATCCATTGGCATCAAAAAATTGCGAAAAAAACGAAAAAATTTCAAAAATTGATTTCTGGGGGGGAGGTCTTTTGATTTCTGGGGGGGGGGGGGTCTTTTGGTTTCTGGGGGGGTCCAGACCCCCCAGATCCCCCCACGCCCATGTGTGGTTATAAGGTATTTTGCGAAAGAAATGCGCGTCTTACAATGACACATTTTTTATAAGTGCAAGACAGAATTCCCGGAACACTCGGGATTCTGAGATGACCATTTGAAATGTTAAAAAAACTTGTAGCAACTATGCTCACATGACAATCGATGAAGCAAAGATGCATTTTTAGAAAAAAACTTTTGTTCATAGAAGATGTTAAATAACAATTTTGACCAACTGTTACGTCACGCTTGAAATGAAGTTCTAGTAGACGCCATATTCCTAGAAATGTGCATATGAGGCAGCAACGCCAAGAATAATGATCACAAGCATGACGTCATACACACATATGTACAACGTAATACAAATAGACGCGAACGGCTGGCTTATCGAAGAATCAACAATAATGTGGATTGTATACATCCTGTTACCGCCAATCCTGGATTGGACGACTACCTGATCATTAAAATGAATCGAAAAATTCGCCAAACGTTACAGGTAGGTCAGCGAACGGTTGACAGCATTGAATCGATAAGTTAATGAGGATATATCCCAGCGCGTACAGTGGGCGTAGTGACGAAACGACAGTCGAACACCGAGGCGAATACTGGTGCTGGCATACATGCAACAGGGAGTTTGGAGCTTACATGCACAAGGGAATGGGGGATCCTACACCTAGAGCTGGTCGTCCCCCCACCCCCGAAACCCAGAAAATTTTTGACGCCCCGATTTTTGGAGAAAATTGAATTTTTGGCCGTTTTTGGCCAAAAACTGGAGGTCATTTACCCCTCCACCAAAAACTGGCCGGGGACTCCCACGACACAAGGGCATGGAGGGGGAGAGGAGTTTCTACTACTAAAAGTTGAAACCCCTAGATAACTGTAGTCCTCACAAAATCCTGTTTTTAGTAACATTTTTGGCAAGTTTACCCTTCCTGACCTGACCCTCCGCTTTATATTTTCTTGCTGCCTACGTTTGCTCCCACCCTCAATTCGAGCCGGCCGTTACACCACACATTCCCATAGGGGAGGGGGTGAGGGGAGTATTACCCCCATCTCAGGGTCCGAGACTTGAATCACTGTCGGACGATTTTGAGCTATCAAACATTTTCTGCATGATTTTTGGGTACAAAAGCAGCGAAGATATTAACATTTTTCCGGCGCTTCGCGCAGACTAATACATTTTTGTTTTGTTTACCCATAAAATACCTATAATGAACTTAAAATGACCTGAAAAGTAAAAATTTCCGATGAATTCTTATATTTTTTACTTACAAGAGTGACGAAACTAGTCAGAATGGGACAAAAAGCAGTTCAAAATGCAGTCTTCCACATTAAAACATGCAATATAGGATGTTTTAGTCATTTTTCGTATTTGACCAGCAAAAAAGGCTAGACTATAAATTAAGTGGTTCTAAAGTTTGGGATTTCACCCCCTGAACTTTCGATCTTGGGAAACTATGCGTTATACGTATGGTTTGAATTAATCCACCACCTAAGGTTGGCCGTCCCATCCACATGAAATTGAGATATTCTAGACCCCTCCGACTTTTGAGAAAAAGCTCGTCCTTTTAGGTGTATTTTTGCCAGTTTGACTAAAAATCAAAAACCATTTATCCACGCCCTCAAATAACCACCTACCCTGCCCCAAGTTTTAAGCCGTTATATGCGTGAACGCTGGCTACAACATCCGTTTGCAAATTACCGCGTAATCGATAGGATACACTTCCTTTTTAACTGATTGTCGTTATATATACGAAGCGACTGAACGGAAATGCGGAAAGTCCGAAAATTCATGCGAAACTTAATATTTGAGAGCATAACTTTATTTAAACGCGCAAAAACTGATTTTGAAAAAGAGCCATAATTTTTCCGCACTCCAAAGGCGAACAGTATACATCGCACGAGAAACGTGGAATAAGGGGCAAATGGATATTTAGTATTTTCATAAGTTTTCGTTTAATATTTGAGTATTTTTCACGAATGAATAATTATCCATCTAACATTTTTATAGGACAATGTATATTATTTCATAAATAAAAAAGGGCTTAAAACATGCACTTAAATATGCTTTGAAACAGCTAATTAAAAAAGATTATGGGGTTAAAATATGCCTAAAGCATCAAAGTTTTTCGATTGAATAACATAGAACAGTCCTCTAGAGTAGGCTCGCCAGTGTTTTTTTTGTACTCGGCAAAGATTTTTTATCGATGTAAAAAGACTTTTCGGGACCGTCTTTGTACATCCACAAAAATTTTTGGGAAGACAAAAATTACAAAAAAGGTCTGAAATTCACAAAAATTTTCGGCGCTTCGCGCCGAAATGAGTAATTGTGTGTTCTATATATCTTTATAATGGCAGAAATTGCATTTCGAAAGGAACAATGTCAAATTTTTCGGCGCTTAGCGCCGTTTTAAGACGATTCTTAGTGACTTTTGCCCTTAGAGACCTAGAAATTGGCTAAAATACACTACCAAAAGTCGAACAACTCTGTTTTTACCACACCGAAATCGTTACTGTACCATATTATAGTACCCAAAAATTTGTGTGTACAAAATGTACAAGGATTTTTGGGAAGACGAAAACTGTAAAAAGGTGTAAAATTCCCACAAATTTTACGCGCTTCGCGCCGAAATGAGTAATTGTTTGTTTTATATATCTTAAAAATGGCAGAATTTGCATTTAGAATGGGAAAATGTCAAATTTTTCGGGCTTCGCGCCGTTTAGAGACAACTTTTAGTAATTTTTGGCGTTAGAAACCCATAAATTAGCTAAAATACACTACCAAAGATCGGAAACCCTGCTTAACCAAACTAAAATCGCTATTGTAATATTTTATAGTACAAAAAATTTGCATGCACAAAATATACAAAGACTTTTGGTGGGGACCATCTTTGTACATGTACAAATGGACCTTGAACAAAAAAAAACACTGCTCTCAAGTTATGGCTGGTACGACAAAAACAGAAGCAAATGGACTATTAAATAAATTTTCTTAATATTTTGAACCCCGACTTTGTATACAAAAAATCAAAAATCAATTAATTTTCATATATCATCTGTCAAGTAGGAGACGCGAATAAAGATATTTTCTCTTTAAGATACCTTCCGCATTTCCACTTTATTATGATCCTTCATCGAATGCGTATCATATTCCCACAAGAAACAACGGCGACGTCATGCTAGTAGAACCTAATTAATTGTAATCGTATTGTTATGCAACTAAAATTTGTAGAAAAACAAATGCTAGAAAAATAACATAAACACATGAAACTATAATGCCGACGAACGAGTTTTTGTTCAATATTAAACATATAGGCGCCGTTTAAGTTTAAACTCCGAATTATTGATAAAAACTGAAATGATAAAAATCAAGCGTTGATGCAATAAAAATGAAAAATTATCTGAGAAATCGCATCGTCAAACGGATTAATAGGATCTAAAACACGAGAAACAAGTAAAAAAACCGGCAAAGAGTATTATATACTTTCTGACGAATATTATCCCACTTCGGACAAACAGCGATATTTTATGCCCGCCAATTCGCGGTGCATTAATTAAATGAATAAATTGATTATTGTGAATGACAAACTAAGCTGAATTAAGCAAAGAGGACGTTTAAATAATTTAGCTAATCGTTATGACCAAAAATACGCAGAAAAGTGCGCTCGCACACGCGTATGAGATGATTTAAGGATTAGCTTATCTTTACAAGCATATTTGCGAAATAAATCAGATTCAAGAACTGATGTTGAACAAATTTGAAATCAGACAGCAAATATGTATTTAGCGTCTGTTCACGAAATCTGTGAAAGAAAGTAATAGAACTGACGTAAAATTGACTATAAAAGCGGTTTACACAATATATGACCTGAAGAGGTTGCGGGGGTTTCACCCCCAAAAATTTTCACCTCAGCCGCAGAAAATTTTTCATCCCTCAGAATTCGCGATTTTTCGAAATATTCCTAAAATTTCCTGAAAATTCGTAGAAAAGTTGCTTTTCAAGTGTTTTTTAGCAATCTACTTGCTCAAAAGTGTAAAATTTTTGGAGTTTCGCGCCATATACTCATGTTTTGACTATATTTTGTTCAATTTGTTCGATTTATTTACAATTGTTTTGAATTTTTCTTATTTTTGTGGTCTAGAGAGATAGAGCATCGTCCGAAACGCCAAAAAACGATTTTTTGACGCGTACACCCACCATTTTTGGGCCCAAAAAAGACATTCTAAAATTTCAGCTCCAACACCCAGAATTCCCATGCTGTTCATGTCTGGTTTACACCAAAGGACATTCAAGCAGGATCATGAAGCTTTTCGCGCGAAAACGTATTACTGTATGAAATTTCACAACAACCAACTTGTGCACCAGAACAAATGTTTAACATGACACGTTTTGCATTAAAATTCATCTGACCCTCTACGATCAGCTGAACGAATCGCGGCGCGCATGATAATATTCATAAAATAATGAAACATAAAGTTGACTCTTATAAACATTGCTGAATATCCAATCGGTTGATATAATAGCTCGTTAGCAAAGCGAAACGCCGCGGGCTAAACAAGCCCTGTTTATCCCCTGAGACATAACTCTGTACCAAGTCAGAGTCCGGATATCGCGATGCTAACAATGCTAAACATAGGCCATTTATAGCCGATTTGCATACTAACTAATAAATAGGCGATCTAACGGAGACAAAAATAATTTATGCCTTGTTTTACACACCTTCTTATATATTTTTATTTTTCCATGTTTTCTATTAACCAAAAAATATTAATTTTCTAATAATCAAAAAATTTGAGATTTGCACGTTTTTATGCATTTCCCACTTTTCTAAACTACATACAACGCGATGCAGTTGAGAACTTATTCATATTTCTATTCACTACTTCTAAAATCCATTTATTTTGAAAATTTAGAGAGACACTTCAAAACTAAGACTTTATCGATCGTAAAGGCTTTTTGCAAATCGGATACAAATGGATAAAACGAACGTCGTAAAATATTTGTTTACTCCGATGCTTATTATTTTTATAGAAAATTTTTACGAATCAAACGCGACGAAAAGCAGTCAACTGAGTTAAGCAGAATACAGAAAACCGGTTAACAAAAAACGACTCGTATATGCTCACGGGATCGGAAAAATAAACATAATTACACAACGGGTGAAACGAAATGGAATAATTGCATTGCTTCTGGCTCAACATTGTCACAACTCATAAATCAATCCCTTCAACGTAAAATGTCAATTAGTTGAAAAGCGTGATTAATTTGCACGGGACACAACAGTCGTTTAATTTAATTCTAAACCAAATAAAAATTTTGAATAACTTACTAGTTTTTCCTTGACTTCCTATCAGAATATAATAGCGATACAAAGCGACAATGTCAAATGCTTGATTGCTAACTCTAATACAATGGGTCCTCCTTGAAAACTTGAATGAAAACGATAAGAAAAGACCAAATCAACAACAGTCGTAATGAGAAATGCACAGCATGAGAATCCTAGAGGGGTGAAACGTTAAAAAGCCTTTTTTGGGCCAAAAAATGTGGATATGGGTCAAAAACATCACGTTTCGGCGTTTCAAACGATGCTGTACTGAAAATTTGACGCTTTTGAGTAAACGGATAGCTAAAAACGCTTGAAAAGGCTCCATTTCTACGGACTTTTAGGAAATTTTTGAAAACTCGTCGAAAATCGCGAATTCAGGAGGGCGTGGTTAGAAAATTTCTGGAGAGGGGGGGGGTGGGAGAACCCCCTAAGATCGACCGTGTATAGTTAGAATTGATAACAACAGAGCAGTGAATAAACGACTGAATTGTTCATAATCCACTTTTGATATAAATATATTAAATTCTGGCATCCGTTGCCGAAAATTCCAAAGCAATATTTCCACCTCATTTCCAGTAAAAACAGAAATAATCAATCGCGATAATCAACTGTTGAACAGATTTTTTCAGACGAAACAAGCAAACGAAGAAAATGCCGCCGCGATGCATTTTAAACAATGTTTTGCAGTAAGTTGCTTACTAATAAAATATTGTAAACTAAAAATTCAGCGCGAACTAAGCTACACACACGAATACGATAAGTTAAAAATCAAATAAAAGAGATAATTGGTATCAAAAGTGTAAACGCAATAATCGTACAAAAATAGATGATGATTTGGAAGGAAAATATGTATAAGAACTAAACTAAACTAGAAACGCGGCATTTTTTTAGAGTAGCGTCGCTCCTCCCATTTGAAGCCGTTCAAAACTCTTCAAAACACTCGAATCATGCAATTGTCGAAATCTACCACAAATACCCGCTCTGAAACGGTAATACAGATACAGTTAAATAACATTATAACCAGACAAGTAACAGGGGGCTTGAGGGATCCCCACTTAAAGTTAGTTGTCCCAACCAACATCCCCAAAGCCAGGAAATTTTCGGCTCACCTCCCAATTTTGGAAAAAAATGATTTTTTTCTGGCAATTTTCAAGTATTTGTTGGCCAAAAATTGTTGGTCATTTATCGCTGCCCCTCTAAAAATGGCTGGGAACCCCAACCCTAATTTTTGAGCCATTACATGTACGGTTGTTTGCAACCATACATTTAACTAACGACTCAAAATTTTTGTTGGGGTCTCCGGCGGGACGAGGGAGTAAATGGTTTATAATTTTGACTAAAAACGGTCAAACAACACCAATAACCGGCTAAAAAATCCAATTTTTTTCCAGAAATCAAGGAGGGGGTCAATGTTTGGTTACAACGAAAATTAAAAGCAGGAAATACTAGACATAGTTTTAGAAGAAACCAGACATGAAGTGCACAACATGGAAATTCTCGCGGGGGAGAAGGGGTGAAATTTTAAAGTGTTTCTAGGGCTCAAAAATGGTGGATACGTGTCAAAGACATCATTTTTCGTCGTTTCTGATGATTCTCTATCTTCCTAGAGCGTAAACACGAAAAAGTTTCGAAAAATGTCAAATAAATTCGAGTGACTTGAACAAAACTTAGTAAAAAGAGTATATGTCGCGAAGCACCCGAAAGTTTTATGCTTTTGAGCAAACAAGGTGGCCGAAAATGGTTGAAACAGCGCTTTTTCTCCGAATTTTTTGGAAAATCGCGAATTCTGGGGAAAAACAAATTTCTAGGAGGGGGGGGGGTTAAATCTTGCTTGAGGAAGGTGAAACCTTTAAAATCCCAAAGATCAAGTAGGTATGCAAGAAACTACAACAGAAATAAGAAAAATGAACAGGAAAAACGATATGATTTCAAAGCAGTGTTTTTTTGTACAAGGTCCGTTTGTACATGTACAAAAATGATCCCCAAAAGTCTTTGTACATGTTGTACACACAAATTTTTGGGTACTATAATATGGTACAGTAGCGATTTTAAAGTGGTAAAAATAGAGTTGTTTGACTTTTGGTAGTGTATTTTAGCTAATTTCTGGATCTCTAAGAGCAAAAATCAATAAGAATCGTGTTAAAACGGCGCGAAGCGCGAAACATTGGACATTCTTCCTCTTGAAATGCAATTTCTGCCATCATAAAGATATAAACACAAATGCTCATTTCGGCGCGAAGCGCCGAAAATTTGTCGAATTTCAGACCTTTTTTGCAATTTTTGTCTCCCCAAAAAAATCTTTGTACATGTACAAAGACGGTCCTGAAAAAGTCTTTGTACATCGGGAAAAATCTTTGCCGGGTACAAAAATAAAAAACATTGTTTCAAAGTCTTTCATTACTAAGACAATTTCCTTCTCGTAAAATAATCAAATATGTGCATGAACCAATCATTTCGATATCAATAATAGAATCAATTGAGCTGAAAGCGCATAAAAGTTTCATAGCAAAATGAAGATAACCACCAAAATCTAAATCGATATAGAAATTCTTAAGTTTGCTGAGATAGGGTCAAGAAATAAGGCTGACATCTTGCACTTCACACGACGAGGTAATAAACTTAATCAATCAGATATCATCAATATGATATTAAAGCGTACGAAACTTCTTCAGCAGAATAGAGACAAGGCAAAAAAACAACTGAATGCTACAATCTATCAATCCTGCTGTAAATCATACAGATCTTGAGGGGAAGGGGAAGGGGTTTGGGGGTTTTCATCCCCAAAAACAGTTTTCATCCCCGGAATTCACGATTTTCCTAGAAATCCACAGAAAGTTCGTAGAAAAGGTGCCGTTTTTAAGCGTCTTTAGCCATCTATTCACTCAAAAGAGTTAGATTTTCGGCGCTTCGCGCCTTATACTCATTTTTTGATTATATTTGCTTCAATTTATTCGACTTTTTTTGATTTTTTCAAATTTTTTATGTTTTCAGGCTCTAAAAATATAAAGTACGTCAGAAACCCCGAAAAACGATGTTTTTTACGCATACCCGCCATTTTTAAATTAAAAATTGCACTCAACCCCCCCCCGAATTCCCATGCTAAGCATGTCTGCTGCCCATAAGACGGAAAGAGCTAGTATAAGCAATTAATTTCCAATTCCACGTTAACTTATTACGCAATCATGCCAACAATTTCAACAACAAACAGAAGAACTTAGAAATAGAAAATAAGAATACAAAAATAAAAAATAGTCAATACCATAGGTGGGCGGCAACTAAAATTCTGGGGGGGTGCAAGATTGTTCAAAGATCAAAAGATGGCCTTAAAAATGGTGGTACGGCGGAAAATAACACAATTTTCCAACGTTTCTCATCGAGCACTATCCATTGGCATCAAAAAAATTCAAAAAATTCAAAAAAATGAAGTCTGGGGGTATTTTGGTTTCTCGGGGGGGGGAGTGCATACCCCTCAAACCCCCCACGCTCAGGTGTGGTCAATACCCTCGGGCGTGACGCATAAATCGCAAGGCGTCTTCATGATAGGCGACCGGTCGGCGTCATGGACGCCGAACGAGCCTAAAAATTCTAGCTGCGGAGAAAAAACCTGACAGCGATTATTTTTGCCGTCGCAAACAAGCACGGCGCCGTCCAAGTCGACTTCGATGCCCTGAGGCCGGTTGAACTGAAAATTTCCGGCGCCCAAGCAGCCGAACGCGCGAGGCTGCTCCGAAGTGTCCGGATAAATCACTACTAGGCGCTAAAATTAAAAACGCTCAGTAATCTAAGAAAATAATAAAATGAAAAAACTTTCATCTAAAAAATATCAATTTAAGATTGCATAAGAAAGCATATGAAGAATAAAATAAATTAGAAAAAAACAAACAATAAATTGAGAAAATATGAAGATAATTTTTTGAACAAATCGAAACTTATTTTACAATTTATAAGAAAACATAAAAAATAGAATGAATCTTAAAAAAATTAGCAAATCCGTCGTTCGGCCTTTCGATCGATATGTTTTATCAGGAGAGAGATCATTCACTTCTCCCGGAGAAACAGTTCACCTTCTATAGAATCCCGAGCCGTTTCACTCACACATTTAAGGGAGGAAGAAGGGAAAAAATTTTGGTGTTTTTTGCTATTTGACCAAAAAAGTCAATTTGGCCCGACTACCTCGATCCAAAATTTTAAGCCACAACCAATAAGGCACATACGAGCATGAGGAGGGACGAGGGGCATTAACCCACGCTAAGATTTAGAAAAGCTGATAAATCTCAGACGATTTTGGAGAAAATGCGAGGTACTACAGGAAAGTGTTAAGCTTTATGTCAAAAACGACACATACTCGTATTTATCAGAAGTTTCGATTAATTTTACCATTTTACTGCGAACATACTAACTTTTCCTATAAGGTTGTAGGTATAATATCAATCAGCTGCTTCACGCGTTGAGTTGTTCGCATAAGACATGGTCAAAAAGAGATATTTTACACGACAAATGCATTGTGTAATCGGATTCAATTCCATTCCATAGAAAATAAAATTTCAGACGGCTGAATAATGTTCGTGGTGACATTTCGAGTTGAAAAATGCATGTTGGTTTCACCATTTATTGCATGACCTTTAATGAATTTTACCCCTCTGACCAGACGTGCACAGCATAGAACTGGGGGAGGGGTTAAAAATACTCCGAACCCCTATGATCATGTACAGGCACGTATCTCTGGGGGAATGGGGAAAGGTTCGGACTCCCCCCAAAATTCAGAAAAATCGGAAAATAGTACTTTTTAAACGTTATTTTGTGTTTGGCTTCATTTGGGCTATCCCCCAAAAATTGGTGTTGGTCCCCCAAAATAGGACGGCAGGCTACGTGCCTAATCATGTATGCCTCTGACCACACCTAATTTGCAGTCATCTATATTAACTGCGTATTTGTATAAGATCAAGTGAGATTACAAGAGCGAAACGTTGCTGAGATAATATTTTTTCTGAACATATCAGCAAGAGAAGTTCGGAATGATCAATATTTAGAAATTTTAACATCGCTCGCTACATAGTAATGATAAGCGTAGTAGTGATAATCATATAACGATTTTAACAATAACTCTTTTTTAGAGAAGTATTACACCAATCTTTTAAGAAAACGGTCATACGAGGATTTCTTCAATAAATAATCATAAGTTTTAGCCTCACGTGATGATTAAAATCGGTGACTAACAATCGGCCATCCTGGGCAAAAACGAGCCCACGCGGTGTACTGGCTTGACCCTTGTTAGGATGTAAACTTCGGCGAGGCTCACCCAAATCGAATTGAAACTTGCGAATGAATGAGCCTTTACCATCAAATAATTGTATTCTGAAATTGAAAATTGAATAGTGTGGACCATAGCACCAAAATTCTGGGGGTGTAAGATTCTTCAAAAGGTCAAAAATGACCTTGGAAATGGTGGTACGGCGGAAAAGAAAAATTTTCAAAAATTGAATTCTGGGGGGTATTTTGGTTTCTCAGGGGTGCATACCCCAGACCCCCCACGCCCAGGTGTGGACCACAGCCTTTTCAAATTATGCATTCAGATTAGCAAGCCACCGAAACATCGTGGAATTCATGAGTTTGTATGCCTTGAATACATACAGAAGTCTAAGAACGGAAATCGCAACGCAATGATCCATTTGAATATGGGTATTAAAATCGCATAAAATACACTTTTGATCATACATGATCTTGGAAGGGTTTTGCCCTCCCAGAAAAATTTCCTCCTCTCCCCAGAATTTGCGATTTTCCAAAAGTTGCAAAAATTTTTTAACAAATTAGTAGAAAAGGTGCCGTTTTGAGCGTTTTTAGTCATCTGTTTACTCGAGTGTCTAGTCTAATTTCCAGCGCTTCGCGCTACATGCTCATTTTTGACTGTATTTCGTTCAATTTGTTAGACTTTTTGATTTTTCTCAAAATTTTTTATATTTATATTCTAGAAAGATGGAGCATGGTCAGAAACGCCTAAGAAACGATGTTTTTGACGCATACCCGTCATAGCTGGACTAAAAAAGCGCTTTAAAACTTCACCACCCCCATAATTCCAATGCTGTGCATTTCTGCTTTTTAGCCTTAGAAAATGAATTAAATTATATTCGTTTCGATTAAATAGTAACTCTGAAGTCGAGCGAAAATCCCTTGAGGTTAAATTAAGCACAGCTACTTCCGTGAATTTAAAGAAAAATATTTTTAATAAGAAGCAAAGCAGGGACAAACATGCACGGAAAACACAGATTCACTAAATTAATAAAGTTAAGAACGACTCATTTTCTGCTAAAAACTGTACTTGATTTTACGGCATACAACGTCTCAATTCTCACCGTGAGAAAGCAAATAAAAATACAAGCAAAAATACACAAAATAATGAATACTGGCATAATTTCTAGTGCACATCTATGATGTGGAGACCTGAGGTTCACAACAGAGCAAATATGCGACAATTGTAACACTTGTTTTATATCTTTTTCAGTAAGGCATCGAAAATTATAAATCAAATTTTTTACCATACATGTAAGAGGAGGATGGGGGATACTTTTACCCAAGTCGGTCGTCCCCATCCTCCCAAAGCCAGAAAATTTTGACCCCCCCCGAATTTTGAATTTTCTGACCGTTTTTAGGCGTTTTTTGGCCAAAAGTTGGAGTTATTCTAATTCTGGAAGGGGTCCCCGACCATTTTTGACCCCCCTGAAAATAGCCGGGGACCACACATGGGTGTGGGGGGGGGGTTTGAGGGGTATGCACCCCCAGAAGTTGAAAGACCCCCAGAAATCGAAATACCCCCAGAATTCAAATTTTGAAATTTGTTTTCAGCGATTTTTTGATGCCATTGGATAGTGCTCGATGAGAAACGTCGAAAAATGGTGTTTTTTCGCCATATGACCCACTTTTTAAGACCATTTTTTGACCTTTGAAAATTTTTCACCCCTCAGAATTTCGGTGCTGCCCACCTAAGCCGGGGACCCTCTCCCAAAATTCCGAGCTGTTACATGTCTGCTATTTGCCAAGCTGCAAATGCACTGTTTAAATCAATCAATCATAATCGATTTCGATAAGATTTCAAAACTTAACGCTTCTACCCCCTCAGCTTTGTGAAGACTTCAGGCGATCTGAAATAACAATAACTCAACGACCTGTAATTCATACCTAATTTAGGATAAGATATCAATCAAAGTCTGAGACTATGTACACGAATAAATTCTAGTATTCAAAAATAAAATATTTCTTTGCAAAAATGATGCCAGTTTTCCACATCGCAGTGTTTAGGTAAGAAGGGCCGCCATGTAAGTCAAGGTATGGAATGAGACATACAATAAAAAGTCTATTCCTATTCAATTTTACGATTTTAAGTCAACCTAGATTTCAGCTTTTGCTGCACTTCACACCGGGAAGCGCATGCAAATGCTATTTCGTTCGTACTACATGAAAAATAAGGGACGTGTTCTGATTTTTCTCTAAAAAAAGTTTTGCTTCATATCATACGAGCTTATAACCAAATTAGGTACGCAATAATGATTTGCATATTAATAACCTCATACCTATGGTTCCTCGTATCTGATACGGCAATGGAACCAGCATTATTCACTGCACAATCCCATGGATAATTAAACTGCCCGCACAGGAGACCTTCTTCGCCAAATGCAAACAAAAATTTGCCTTCGTGAGTGAAAACCTGGACTCGATGATTGTCCTTGTCAACTACGATGATCTGTTTAGAGTATATTACAGAATATAAACACCGCAATATGTCAGTAATCAAGTTAACTGAAGATAATTTGATGTTCATGAGTATCATATACAGGCCCGTATTCAGAGGGGCCGCCCCCCCGGAAATGGAAAAAATTGTTTCTCTCAAGGCTCCTCCAAAGGAAAAAAATGGAAAATTGGCTAAGTGCGTCTTAAACACCGCCAAAACAGTTTTTAGCGTACTTTTGAGCTAGTAAACTCAAAATCTTCCGGCGTTTCGCGCCGGATTTGTTGTTTATGTATAGTTTTGTCTTCTAAACCGCTAAAAATTGCTCAAATTTGAGTTAGACATAGAGAGCATGTCAATTTTTTCCCGGCACTGCCTTTATTTTGGCCCATCTCCTGATGGTTCTCGAGATATTTGGCCTCAAGGGGTGGGGGACTTTAAGGGGTTCTCAACTCCACACAGAAAAATTTTCAACCCTTCAAAAAATTTTTCACCCCAGAATTCGCGGTTTTTCGAATCTTCCCAAAAATTTTCTAAAAATTCGTAGAAAAGGTGCTTTTTAAGCGTTTTCAGCTACCTATTTGCTCAAAACTGTCAAATTTTCATTGCTTCGCGCCATAATCTCATGTTTTACTTATATTTTGTTCGACTTCTTTGAAATCCTTTCGAAATATTTTATGGTTTTGTACTCTAGAAAGAGTATCGTCAGAAACACCGAAAGATGATGTTTTTGACGCCTACCTACAATTTTTGGGCTTCAAAGAGACACTTTAACATTTCATTCCTACCTCCCCCTAGAATTCACATGCCGTGCTCTGCATGTCTGATTGATCGTATATCCAATATAGTGCATCGGTGCCGTTTTTTACTAATGCTGGTGCCGGTGCTAATTATAATGCGATGCCTGTTCAGCTATAGTTTTTGCCTTCTAGCTCATTCAAAACAGCTCAAATTTGAGTTATGACATGGGAAACATGAATTTTTCCGGCGCTTCGCGCCGTATTTATTGTTTATATGTTTTTTGTCTTCTAGCCCGCTCAAAACCGCTCAATTTTGATTATCTGTATTGTTTTTCTCTGTACAGCACAATGATTGAGTGCAAAGGCAAGAGATAAGAAATAATTCGTCGATTAAGAGATGAGAAATCAGCTTAAATGATTAATTTGCTGTATATATCAATATGAAATAGAGTGAAAAATTTTTGGAATTCCTCTTCACACCATCGTATAGAGCTCGCCGAGATACGCTCAAAACTGCCTTTATTTTCGCCTATCTCCTAATGGTTCTCGAGATATCTGGCCTCAAAAGTTTTCATCCCCCCCCCGAAATAAAATCCTGGATACGGGCCTGTATATATATATATATATATATATATATATATATATATATATATATATATATATATATATATATATATATATATATATATATATATATTGGGATGCAACGGGTACCCGGACCCGGACCCGTTATTACCCGGTTCTTTTTTTGGACCCGGACCCGTTATTGAAAATTTTTGAGACCCGGACCCAGACCCGGTAAAATTTTGCTTGAAAAATAACGGGTAACGGGTATTAAAAAAATTTAAAAAGATGCGAATGATGAAAGACTTGAATGGCGACTAAAGACTTTATTTCCAACTTGTAAATCGTCACATTAATACCAGATAGGTATTTCAAAAACAATCAGATTCATCTACTTGTAGTAGTTTAAGAGGCAATGAATCAGGGTCAAGGTGTTTTTGAATTTGTTCAAATTTTTTTCTGTTTGCAGGGGCGGATTTGAGGTTGGCGGGGGGGGCTGCCCCTATAGGGCCAAAAATATTCGGCGAGATAAAGAATTTTATGCAATTTGCAATGATTTTTATCCGTCAGTGACCATAATTTCTCAAAATTTTCCGGCGCAGCGCCGGATGACATTTATTTACTTTCTTGGCGACCTGAAGCACGGTTTTTTTATTCGGTAAAGATTTTTACCGATGTACAAAGACTTTTTCGGAACCGCCTTTGTACATGTACAAAGATCTTTGGAATACTAAAAACTCGCAAAAAAGGTCTAAAATTCGCAAACATTTTCGGCGCTTCACGCCGACATGAGTAATTGTGTATAATTGTGTATCCTATATATCTTTATAATAGCAGAAATCGCATTTCGAAAGGAAAAATGTCAAATTTTCGGTGCTTCGCGCTGTTTTAAGACGATCTTAATGATTTTTGCCCTCATAAAACCAGGAATTACATAGCTAAAATACTCTACCAAAGGTCAACAACTCTGTTTTTACCACATTAAAGTGGCTACCATACTATATCATAGTACTCAAAAATTTGTGTGCACAAAATGTACAGAAAACTTTTAGGGACCATCTTTGTATACACATGTACAAAAGGACCTTGTACAAAAAAACACTGCCTGGAAGCCATTTCCTGTTCATGTAGTTTCAAAACAATTTTAACAGCAGAAACAGCTATTTTTTGCGCAGTTTTCTTCTATTTTCAATTAAAAATTTCGATAGGAAATCAAGCAATAAATCATGCTTCTAGACGTCTATCCGCAATAATTCGAGCAATTTTTTATCAATACGTCTCAAATCTGGATCGTTCTGCCCCACTTTTTTTGCTAAAAAAATTATAGACATATATCACCTTTAGATGTATAAATAATTATTCAAATCACAGGAACTTTAACTTCTTGTTGACTGACATTCTAAAAATAAGAAGCAATCACGCAATCTGAGTGCATTAAAAAATTAGCTGTATATGAATAATAGGACCATTTTGTTCATATAGGACATAATTCACAAATTCTCGTGGACCCGGACCCGAACCCGTTATTTTTTTCAGACCCGAACCCGTACCCGTTATCTGAAAAATTTGAGACCCGGACCCGGATCCGATATTCCAAAAATCTGAACCCGTTGCATCCCTAATATATATATATATATATATATATATATATATATATATATATATATATATATATATATATATATATATATATATATATATATATATATATATATATATATATATATATATATATATATATATATATATATATATATTAGAGATGTGCCGGGGCCCTTTTTTTGCCAGGGCCGGGGCCGGGGCCTGTACAAAACATATACCCTATACTTACTAAGCTATACCAAACATCCACATTATTTCTATACTGACCTAACATCTTAGTATTACTATTGTAAGCAATTACATATTGCTTTAATGAATTAAAGACTTTAAAATAAGCAGATAAAAGAGAAATAAACAAAAAATTAATAAATAATTGTGAATATAGCTGTTAGGCATAGAAAACAAGAAGCTAAGTGGACAGAATATGACTTTTATATAGTATTTATGCTGAATCGATGAAAGAAATAGACGAGCAAAACAGTACAATACAAAAGATTACGATTACATTGCACGAGAAATAAGTAACCCAGAGATTAACTACACGCTTGAAAAACTTATCTCTAGAATATCAACAAAATCATAGGGGCGAAAAATGCTTGTACGACGAAAAATCATTTACCAAGATTAGGGAACATGCATAATCAAATTAAAATAATATTTAAAAAATTAATTGAAAACCACACAAAAATGAAGACATTAGCTCTATTATTTGGCGCACAGCGCCCGAAATTAGTGAAAAATCGCATATATTAAAGCAAACGAATTCTATCTGGATGATAAAATAAGTTGCCGTACCCTAGCATTTTTTAAGGTACATGAGTACATACATCGATTAATAAAACAATTTTACAGACACTGGTGAAAGTCCCTTGCATTTTAAACTTTATTGTCTAAGAATTATCGGTCAAACGTGCTTATTTTCGCAATAAAAATTGTTAATTGAGCTAAGCTATCCAAGAATGTATCGAATTGTTTCAATGCTCACTCAAATCTTGATTATTAGATTACCTGAAGCGAAACACAACAGTAGCCTAAGCTTAATTTTAACGAAATTTAGCTTATTTTTGCGAATAAATAAATATTATTTTGCGTAATTCGGCAAAAAAGATTAATTTTGTTCGATTTTCATTAATTTTTCATCGTTTTTACAGGCCCGGCGCCAGCCTGGCCCCGGCGTCGGGGCCGGGGCCTGGCACATCTCTAATATATATATATATATATCATATATATATATATATATATATATATATATATATATATATATATATATATATATATATATTAGTGATGTCCTGGGCACCGGCGCCGGTGCCTAAGCACCGGCACCGGGCCGGTGCTAGGCTGGTACCGGCGCCGGTGCCGGTGCTAGATAAAAGAGAAAAAATTAGTGTAAAAAGAATAATTGAAGCTCATTTATCACCAATTTAATGAATAAAGGCGCAAAAAGGTAGCATTTTGTTAATAAAATCTTCTGATTAGCATAGTGAAGCATTTTGACTGAACTTCAGAACAAGTCTTCGAGCTTTAAAAATGAATTATTCATTTAACGAAACACATCTTATTGAAAACATCAATTAACAGCAAGAAGCGTGGACACTAATAAATAAAGTAAATTAAAATTAAAAACATCGACATATAGAGTGGAAAGTTCTTCTAATTCTACCATCTGTAGGCAAGAAGGATGAGTACTACAGAGTAGTTTTCAACTTAATTTCATCAAATCCATTTTTATTTTTCCATTTCGTGAGCAGAAGACCGTAAAACGCAGCTAGAATTTTAAAATAGTTTTTATGCAAAACTTTTTCCTGCAAATTATTCAGAAAAAGCTTGTTAAAACTTTGTAAATGAACTTCTATGTAAGTCTTTTGCATTACTAATATATCCCATGTTTGTTTTCAGAGGCTTTTGAAAATGTGAAATGATAAACTCAAATAATTTAACCTCAAAAAGTTTTTGTGGCTATTTTCATGTTTGTTTCTTACTAGTTGAATATTTAACTAATGCACTAAAACCAAATTTCGATTTGACTAAAGAATCAACTACTGCACAAGCCAATCTTGATTGCGCTACACTTAAACTTATAATACACTATTTAACTTTTATTTTTCTTCGAATTTCAATTTTATTACAATTTTTTGTTTGTTTAATGCTTAAGTGAGAAAATTGATATGTATTCATAAATTGAAAATAATGAAGTCGTTACTAGCCAAATGAAATTTTGCCCTTAATATGTATATCCGGTGAAAAATAGGTACAAATTTAACCCTTTTTGAAGAAGCATAGTACACTATATAATATGCTAATGTAGCACCGGCACCGGCACCGGTACATGGAATACTCGGCACCGGCACCGGTAAAAAAAGGCGCCGGAACATCACTAATATATTATATATATATATATATATATATATATATATATATATATATATCAAGGGCGGGCTAGTCTGAGAATTTTTCTAAATTAGCTTTTATTGGGCTTAGAAGAATGTGTAGTATTTTTTTGTATTAATACTAAGCTCTCTCGCTCTCTCCTAGAAAAATACAAAATTAGCAAATTTTTCGAAAGAAATTCAATGAGACTCAATGACACACGGGCAACAATTACCATTTAGGCGAAGGGGCGCGAAATTTAATGCGCTTGAGCCAAAATTTCGCTGAAAAACTAAAAACATCATATTTACTTAAGCATTTGAAAATCATGTTCTTCAGAAATTGCCCGCGTTTTCCTAGGGTTGAGCTAGCAATCATCCTCCGAGGATCAAGGACCCTGAAGTGCTCGTTTCTCAAGAATACGTATGCTTGTATGCAGGGGTAACCAGGATGTTATTTCGGGAGGGGTCCAAAATTTTTGAAGTCCTATATCTCGGGAACCATTAGGAGATACGCAGAAATAATGGCATTTTTGAGCGTTTCTCGACGAGATCTATATATGTTATGGTGAAGTAAAAAATTTTAAAAATTATCTTGCTCGATTTCAAACTTGGATATCAAAAATATATCTTTTAACCTATCGGTATGACTAATTTCTCAATATCAAGTTAAAGCTTGACTCCAAAACATTTCGAAATTCTTTTCTTTGCATTTAAGTTTGCGGTTTTGCAAAGAAAACTCGGCGTGAAGCGCCGAAATTTTTTGACATATTCGCTATTTTCATTTCAAATCTGGGCTTCTAAGGTAAGAAAGAATAGAAAATATGAAATTCGGCGCGAAGCGCAGAAAATTTTTAGTTTAGAAGCTAAAAAGTATGCTAAAAACTCATTTTGGCTGTCCTTTTAGTTGACTTTGAGAATTTTTAATTTTTTCCTCTGGGGGACCCTTATGGAAAAAAAAGTATTTTTTCATTTCGGGGGAAGGCGGCCCCCACCGCCAGGTTACGCCCCCTGCTTGTATGCATAAATGTCAGTATCTGTCATTTCCATGTATATGTTAACTATGTCTACTATTCAATGAGCACGGGCCTTGTTATATCAATAAGAAACGAAGTGTAACAAAATCTAAGAACAAACCTCGTTATTGCTATTTACTGCTAAGCCAGCCGGTTTTCTAAATTCACCCTCGCGACCACCTTCTTTGCCAAATTTAGTCAAAAAAGTGCCGCACTGGTCAAAAATTTGCACACGATTGTTTCCTCGGTCGCTGACTAATATTCGACCTAGTTTATCACAGGCTACACCCCACGGTCTGTACAGCTGGCCATCCGACTGACCCTCGCCACCAAATGAGAAAAGAGGCCGAGCGCCTAGGGCACCGTAGTCGCGCCCTTGGCGCACCATTAACGAAAAAGGACTGCCACTGATGTTTTTATTACGTACGCATATATAAACCTGCAAAGCAAAATTAATGCTAAGTCACATCTAACGTTAGTACTATCGAGTTTGAAGCTACTGCACTGTAATTAAAATAGCGGATAGGTACTGTAGACATTTCGGCCTCGATCAAAATACGACGATTTAGGATTATGAGATGCATCGTCGGACAATTTATTGGGTTGATAAATTTAATATCATTTACATATTGTAGTGAAAATACACTAGCATTGCACGGACCTACAATTCAATTTACGAGCAAAATAGAAAACTATCAATGGAACCTGTTTAAAGATATCGATAAGCCTTTTTCTAATTGATTCCTCAAGCTCGTGTGTGAGAACGACACCAAAGGGTTTCAGCCCAAAAAAAATTAATACAAAATTACTAGACACGGAGATACGCTTTAAAGAGACGGAATAACAAAGGAATGATATGTAAACACACAACCTGATATATAAATATAAATACAGGCCCGTAACCAGGATTTTATTTCCGCGGCGGGGGGCGAAAATTTTTAGAGGGCAGTCGTCAGCGTATTATATGAACCGGGGTGCATTTTTAAGCGCAACTCCACAACTGTCATAAGGGCTTAAACTCCCCAGCAAAGATGCGCAGGTCGGGGTCCATAATGGTAGGGGTTGAATCCCAAAATTAGAGACCATACTATTTGGTGTTCATGCTTTTCTTTAAGTCAAACCCCTCAGAATTCTCTTGCTGTGCATGCATGCTGCTGACCTCCACAAAGCTCTGCTGAAACCCAGCAAGATTTGGAATTTTCAAACAGGCCAAGCTATTTTGAGCCCTTTAGCGATTTTTTTGCTCAATAGCCAAGTTTTGACCGAATTTTTGTCAGTTTCATTATATCTCTTTCAAATTCATTAAAATTAATTAAATTTACATGTTCTAGAAAGAAAAAGTATCGTCGAAACTGCAGAAAAATCTTTTTTTAGACATTATCATCGTACCTAAGCCCGAAAAGGGTACTCTAAAAGGATGTTGAAAGCAAATTTATCACTTAACAAATATGAAAAGCAACACACGAGTTTGAACGATTGGAAATACATAGATCTGCATCCTCGTGCAATGGTCCAATGACCTAAAAGCAAAAATCATCTGCTTGAGGGTCGCATTAGGAGCTAATGGAAATATGACGAATATTCGATATAGTAACAGAGACAACGCAGAAAAAGGAACAGATAACTATATCTGTAGCAAGCGCAGCGATAGTCCGGTTTATGCTAATATATGCGGATAGTATAACAATTTGATTTATACGCGAGCATATTGGAACCAAGCAGTAAACCGGACTTTGATCAGCTGGAAACCCATCGACTAAATCAATTACGGAGAAGCTGGAACGCAACAGATAATCGCAAAAGATATCGAAATTTGAAAAAATGCTACAACGATAGGTAGTAAAAGGCCTGATCAATTCAACTTAATTCTTTTAAGTCCACACACACCAAGCACAGCGGATTGAAGGTTTTTTGACCGTAAAAACATCTGATTGAAACCCGGAGACACACATACACATACTAACATTCCCGTTTATTTTATTTCAGCTTTCTAAACACATAGACTCAACACATATTTCAGTCTTTAATGACGAATAGAAGCTTTAGCTTGGTCTCATTAACCCCGCAATAGAATAAAAAAACTTGAAGAGCAAAAAAAGTTGTTTGTCTCCAATGTTCCCGGGTAACTAATGGTTGAGAAAATACAGTTCATTAGGCGAATGTGGGTAAAGCCTGGCAGCGGGATATCAACAAAAAAGTCGAAAAAATTTGTTTCCATATATGTAGGTAGGTGGAATAGAGAATTTGTAGGTGAAGAAATAAGGCGAAATAACTGAGTTCAAAGTGATATAATTGGAACAAAAAACCTAAACATGCATAAAACATGTCACAAACCGCTGAAAATGACAGAAGAATTGATTAGAATCATCAGGCACACGTGCTTAATGTAGATAGGCAAAAAGCAAACAACAATATTAACCTGCTTGCTGATCCTGATCAGCTTTAATTATGTTTAAGTAAGAAATAATATAAAAATAGCTCCATAAACTATGTTCGAGCACTTAAAAAAGCTTTTATAGTGATACGGTAGATTTTCAGATTTTTTAATTAAATTACAGTCAGTGAAGAAATATAAGTAATGCTAAAAAGCTTCATCATGCTTGAACAAGCTACCGACAGATTCTGCGGGATAGCATACATAGGACAACGTCTATCCTATGTTAAACGCAAGGGTCAAGCTCGTTTTGCCTTATGAATATGAAATGTCGCAATCTCTCCATACATGGGCAAGATAAGGGGTACGAGCGGGTATTACTCGCCTGAGCTTTAAAAATTGATAGCTCATAGCCATTTAAGCAGAAAAAGCTTTCCTATATAAATCTCTTTTGGCTCAGATAACTAGCTACATAATTGCCTTTTTTGGACTAAGAAGCATTATACAGCTGTTTTTTCTGACTTTCAGGAGGATTTATAGCCACATCCTCGACTTTAAAAAAGCTAAATAGCTATCTTTGTCATTGTCCAGAAAGACTATATATTTGCCACAAATGCTCGAAAAGAGATGATTTTAAAACGATACCGTCGTTTTCCGCCGTAGAACCGTTTTTACAAAGCACTTAGCTATCTTCCAGTTTTTGATTTTCATATTTTCATTCCTCCCTGAAAGTTTGACCTTGTGCACTTAAGAATCTCTCCAAAACATCCTAATGGGCAGGCACTTCGATCGAATAAAATGACAAATGAAAAGAAGAAACAGGCAATGAGGAGAGACAAACAAGCTAAACAAAATGTAAAAAATAACAATACGGTGAATAATCATCCAGCTATAAGAAATGTTAAAAAGAACAACAGATTAATGTGACTGAACAATGAGCTTCTTTTAAACGAAAAAATGCAGCCACTCGATCGTTAGAACGTGTTTGATGTACACGGCCTTCGAGAAACCATCTGCTGCTTTTATTCAAGGTCAAACAGAATAGAAAACGTTTGGATTAAGGGGTGAAACAATTTAACATTTAAAGAAAGTAAGAAATCGGAAAAAATAATGCATTAGTACAAACCAAGCGTTTATTATTCAATATTATTTAATACGCATTGTCAGTGTGAAAATGGAATATACAGGGCAGATCTTAGGCAATATTTGAAGAAAACGACCATGTTTTCGGCGTGCAAGACATTTGCTAGACTAGTTAAATGCATTTCAGCTATCGCATCTTTTTAAATATATGCTCTAAAAAGTTACTAGCATTCGAATTCGGCCCCGTCAATAACGACACTTCGAAGAATCTGACAAAAGAGAAAAAAATTGACTTATACTTTCACGCGTTTCATGACTGTCTAGGAAAGCAGCGGCATGGAGCTCTATGCGCTGTGCAAGAACTAAGAAGCCTCTTGAAAACTGTTTGCTTGCACGTGCATGCTTTGCATTTTCTGCACGAATTCTTTGCAACTGCTAAATTCCCTGAAACTTTTTTGCACAAGGTCAAAAAAAGTTTGCACTGCGGCAAAAACCTGGTTAATGAATGAGTTTTAAGACATAAACAGTTGCAATCAATCAAGAAGACGCTAGAAATTCATTAATGTCGACGAATCTTAAGGTACGCGAATCTGTTTAAGATATGGAGCAGGACGAACTATAATAGAAAGCAAGTAAAAGCTAAAAAAACCCATTAACGACTGAAAAGTAATCAGGATTCATTAGTTAGAAAAATTTTACGCCTATTTAAATCATAATCAATTACAACGTCTTATCAAAACAGAAAGCTTCGGCCTTGGGCTGAACCTCAACTTCGGTGGAATCGTCGGTCGTTTATTTGAATAAAGTAATCCTTCCAAGTTTAATACTCATCCCGAATACATACGGTTACGACTGGCTAATTATTTACCAGCATTTACGACATTTTACTCAAATGGTGCTAAATATAATCGAAACATTCAAAAATTTTGAGTTAAGCAAAATCACATGCTTAAACGAAACATGCAGCTGAAAACAATTTCTGACATAAACGTCCATTAAAAAAGACAGAAATGATTAAATGACTAGCCTAAGGCTGATATAACTAATCAATAGGAACGAGAGTTAGAACGAGACGCTTATAAGCAGGGTTCGGCCGAAGGATACAATATGAGATACGAGTAGGATTCCGTCCGACTGAAGGATAAGAGGCACTAGCATAGCAAGGTTAAACCTGGCAATAAACCTAATGAAGCATGAAAGCTTCAACGAAAAATCCGATTTTGTAGCCCTCTAGACAACGAGATAAACACTAAAACACTAAAACCTGTAGGGAAATATTCGTTATTTGAGTGATAAAACAATGTGATAAAAATTCGTAAATTTTGGTTTTAAATCATGAAGATTAGAATAAAGGAAAATAGGAAAACGAAAAAAACAACTGATTTGTCAAGCCTACGATGCATTAGATAGGCGGTGCGGTACTAATGTCATTCTTATGCGTCTTAAAATAATTCATTTGTAGAATAAAGCAGATCACATAGAGACACGGATGAATCACTTTAACCACATGGAGCACGACGCAACGACTGACAGACAACAAGGAGTAAGTCAATGATTTTGATACGTAAACAGAATAATTTGCAAGCAATCAAGCAGGGCGAAGAATACACATGCGAACAGAATCAAGAGAAATGTCGTGCAAGCATAAAGAAATTTTTTCTAAAAAACACCCACAATACAGGACTTGCTGAATAGTCACGCAGGAGAACACAATTTTGCAAACCTAGCACGAATGCATCTGAACAACTTTTCAAAAATATTATTTCGCAGATGCGCATGCGTACAAACGGACCAAGGCAAGCTTACAACGCGTCTCGCCAAAAAACCAGACAAGCAAAAAAGTAATATAAAAAACGCAGAGCTATAAAGTTATTAAGCCCGAAAAGGCGCACATTGCGTGTTTTTAATATACTGCTAAGCAACACAGACTATATATTTTGCTTCGTTAATGCTCAAATGACAAGGCGGTAACCGGAAAATTCTGGATTATTAATCATCGACTGCCACGGCATCAAACCGCAGTGGGCGATCCAGTAATTACAAATACCTACTATAAAGCTGTCCTGCAAGCTGTGCAGATTTGACAAGCAAGCTTTATTTAAAAGCAATAATATGGCATATAAAGTGCCCTAAAAACTGAAATAATATTCATTACTGTAGATTCTGACTGGGTAGTAACCGCAGTTACAATTAATAAAAAACCGATTTTCATCAGACGAGCCACTATACGACTTGGAATAATATAAAAAATTCTATGCTTAAACTCGCATCGCATTACTGACCGTCGACGACGTTAAAATTGATTGAACACCGGGTTCGAGGGCCGATGCGATGATAATAGAGGATAGATGAAAGGCCACGATGGCTAAACAACAATATTCCAAGGGGCGACAAATACTTACAAAGCGGGTATTCACAGGACTTAAGAAAAACCGATTTAAATAATGAAGAATTATCGAGTAAAGGCGAATGACAAGATAAAAAATGTTATCAGACTTTCGAACTCTGCATCGCGATTTCTTTCAAAAAAGATTTTGGAGCCTAAATTACACTTAGTTTCACCATCGTTGAACCCTTCAGATGTCATCCCCGACTAAAGAGGACAAGGAATATCTCAAGCTCCGGCTCCGGTGAAGGGTATTATGCCTCGGTCCAGGAGAGATCGCCTCGGGCCGGAATTATAACATTTATAACAACTTGTATTGTACCGGGTGGTTAGCAACCTTTTGATAGGGGGTCAGCGCTACAACTATAGGGCTTGGGATCAAACTAAATATACCATTAGATGGAGAATGTGAAGCGGAATTTATTGATGTCAGAATTATTATCAGTGTGCCTATTACTTGTGCGAACCAATAAACAGACTACGTCGATTTTTAGGACTTTTCCAAATATTTTCCACGTTTCTGTACGAAATTTCATATGATTATCGACCAGTCAGGTTTTAGCAAGTATTTGCACCTCGACTTCATCTTTATGAATGGCCAAATGGTTTTGGCGGCATTTAAGTTGAGTGAACCTCCGGGCTAAATATCGTTACCCCAAAATTCGACGTTTGATTGTTTTAAGAAATGTCGGGTTGCATTAGCTAGCATGCAAGGTGCCTTGTCGTGAACAAAAACAGTCTGACCATTGACCAACGACCAAATATTTTCCGAGGCCAAAATAGGACCTATTTGATATCGATATAAAACTTTGTACAAAAACGTGAAAAATATTTTGATAAGTCTCGAAAATCAACATTTATTAATTATGTTCACACCCCGATCGTTAAAAAACTATTTCTCTTACCGGTCTTGGGCACACTAATTTTAAATTTGGCATCAATAAATTCCGCTTTAAATTCTCTATCTAATGGTATATTTGGTTTGATCCCAAGTTCTATAGTTATAGCACTAACCCCCTAGCAAAAGGTTATTAACCACCCTGTAATATCTCGGGAATTTTCATAAAATTAATCGAGATAATTCTACAGATGCACATAAATTGTTCATTTGAAAATAATGACGAATTTAAACATTAAGACTCAATTGTTAGACGGTATCTGTAGTATAAAGCGGAAAAGTCTCATTTAAACGATTCATCTTTGTATAAGTGTATTATATGGACTAAAAGAACAGGATATAAAGGTGAGAAGCTTGCATAATCGTTTTGACCATTAATACGTATATTATTCATACCATTTTTGCAGTTAATTGTAGGATAAGTAGGTAGCCGAAATATACTGAAAATGAATTTTAATCCCATTTTTTAGGATAGTAAATGAATGAAGTCCATGTGATCTACTAGCTAACACAAAGTTGCTTTTCCAGAAAACGCCACTTTACAAAGAAATGTATTTGCTACTTAAATTGCTGAAAAGACATTTTGAAGGATAAATTGATATGATATCTATAAATCCTGTTGAGACATGGTTTATTTTTGGCTAAGATAAACCAGCTTAATTTGGAGAATCCGAAAATGGGAGCACCTATATTCCTGGCTAGCTTTATTCTTTATTCATAGCTAAATTGATTACATTTCACCAATTTTGGTACGGATAATAAAAACTCTTTAGCTTTGCTACCGCAAATTATATATCATTCGATTCAGATTTTAACAAGAAATAAAGAGATATAAATATAAAACATCATAAAGCATTTAGTGGGCTGGTCATCTAATTATCGTTTAATTATTGTTAATTATCTATTTATTTAAATTCAGACGATGCTCTATCTTTCTAGAGCCATAAAAACATTGAAAAAATTTCGGAAAAAAAACAAAAAAGTAGAACAAATTGAACAAAATATAGTCAAAACATGAGTATAATGGCGCGAAGCGCCGAAAATCTGGCACTTTTGAGCAAATAAAAACGCTTAAAAAGCACCTTTCCTAAAGATTTTTTACAAATTTTTTGGAAACTTTTGAAAAATCGCCAATTCTGGGGGTGAAAAAAATTTTGTGGGAGGAGGGAGTGAAAATGTTTCTCCGAAGGGGTTGAACCCCTAAAACCCCCAAGATCATGTATGGTCAACAACCATTCAAGGGAAAATAAAAACACCCAAGTAAACGTTTGGATGTTCAGTCCCTTACTGACAAATAGAACGTGACATCGCTAAATTGGTGCGAAGCGTTTAAATTTGTCAGCCGATTTAAGCTGTTAAGCTAAATACTGTAGCATTAAAAGAGAAGTAAAACATTAACCGGTGCGGAGTACCGGATTCTAGTGTATTTTGCCCTTTTGAATTCAATTTTGGACATTGCAAAACTTTCAAATTTTTACCGACCTGGTCAAATGTTGATGTGTAAAGCCGAGAAAAATTTTGCTGAATTAAAAACTATTATAAAATTTATGTCTTAAAATTGCTAATCCGTACTTGACGTGGAAATGAGCCTAAATCGAAGAATAAAGTTTGGAACGCCAAAAAATTGACGCCTCGAGCCTTACTGTCGTTACTTAACATTTTCGGAATTCGTAAAAACTTTTCGAAATTTATGGACTGTGCGATCAGAGCAACACGAAGGTCGTCTTAGAACTCAAACAAGGCCCAAAACTCTAAACTTTAATACCTGATAAAAAGAACGATAAAAGGATGGCTGTTTTAGTTCGTTAGCGCTCCTCAATCATAGGAGACATAGTAACGGCCTTTCAATGCAGATCTCTCCTAATTCAGCTGCGCGCCGGGAAATTTTCAATCAAAAAATCGATATTACGCGGTTGTAAAAAACGAACTATCCTAGAAAAAGTAGCAAAGCGCGCGGAGTAACTATAATTAGGTTAGAGCTATCCTTAGGCGCTTAATACGTCACTTAGCTAAGCTAAAACACAAGAACAGCTGGAAAAAGTATAAAACTAATTTTGGAAAGGAAAGCTATGATAACAATGTGCCGGGTCGGGTTCAGCAAACGAAAATATCTTTTGCCTCATTCCAACGACGCGTGAAATGGGAAAACTCGCTTCATTAATTCGCATTAAATGTACGGCAAGTGACATAGTTCTATCGTTCAAAATAACAGATAGGCCAGCACTGAAGCATTAAACACCGAGCAAGGGTATTAGCATAGCATTGCAGCAACCAAATGTTGCCAAGCCAAAGTAGCATGTCTACATACTATTAATTGGAATAAAGCGACAAATCAAAAGAGGCATTGAATGAAAGTATAAATTTACGAAGAAAAACGACGACTGAAGTACATGAATACAAACAATAATAAGTTATTTCAATTTTGACGAAAAATGGAATAAGAATGATTTACAGATTACCTAATAAGGGCATAAAGCACAGTACAGTATGAATTGAAAGATCGAGATAACGAGATGAAATTCAATAACACCGTTTACCATGCATGGACGAAGGCCGGTCTTGCCATTGATACCAGCTGCCCAATTTTTTGGTTGGTTGTACTTTAACAAAATGGTTGTTCAGTTGTCTGATTGCTTGTTTGGTGGTTGAATTGTTGTTTGATTCATTTGGTTGATTGGATGATCGACTACTTCATTTTCATGCATTTTTCCTATCAGGCACGTATCTCTGAGAATGGGGGGGTTCGGACCCCCAAAAATTTGTGTTGGTCCCCAAAAATAGGACGGCCAGCTACGTGCATGTTTCCTAATTTCATTTTCCCTTTTCTACTTGATTGACTGATTATAGTTGGTTTTATATTTATTTTTGTTTATTCCATCATTTTTCTTCGATTTGTATGGCATTTTGCAAAAATTTTCCATCGATACCAGCAGGTCTTTCCATTAATACCGTCCTAGTCCCCATTGATACCGGGTCGAATGAGGTTGTACGGTTTGTCCATGCATGTCTCGCACAGATTAACTTGAGCTTAAATTTTGACTTGAATTCAGGCTGAAAAACGAAATGACTTAGACTCTTAATCTTTGAATCTGAATCAAGAATGTTTGAAGGTTTCGATTTTATTTTGTAGAAGAACGGTCAATGGATTTTGAGCCTCACATGTATGCGCAACAGGCAAATTGCCAGTTATATTCACAACGCGCTTTTGTAAAGGAAATAATACCATACAATATACATACAACTTGTACAGTGAACATGCACATGCACACTGGGAAGGGGTATGAGGATATCCCTCTACCAGGACTTTTGAAAAGCATACTCTCTATACGCCATTTTGCACCAAAAGTGATTGCTCGAACCATGAAAAAGCGACAAATGACAGCTAACAGTGTGATTCCAAGTACAAATACTTATTTTTCGAGCAGTAGACCGTTGAATTCATTCATCCACACATTTTTATTTTATAATTTTGTATAAATTTGATGTTACGTGTGTTTTTTGAGTGTTTTCAACAAAGTTGTCCACATAATATTCATGAAAAATCAAATACGACTAAGTACGAAAATTTGACATTAAATAGGTAAAAATTCCTTACTTCCATACCTGGGCAATGGATTTTGGTCCTGAAGGTACCGGGGTCCCTTTTGTTGAGGTTGGTTGCTTGGTTGTTTGTTTGGCCAGTTGGTTAGTTGTTTGGTTGGGTAGGTGGTTGGTTGGTTGTTCGGTTGGCTAGGCGGTTATTTGGTTGGCTAGTCGGCTGGTTGGTTGGCCGACTAGTTGGTTAGTTGTATACTTTTCTCACTTTTTTATTTTCGGTTTTTCTGGCGCCACTCAGCTGGGGTTCTGAAGGTACCGAAGTGCCTTCTGGCGCCACCCGGTGGCGCGGGTGGCGCGGCATTGCCCAACCTGTGCTTACTTCCCCAGGAAACTCGGTTTACCCTCCCAGAGCTATTGGCCGTGTGCATGTATGTACGAGTGAACATATGTAATGTAGTAGCAATTTAATAACCAAGCATTTTCTAGTAAATAGCTCTTGTATATATGCACTTAGTTAAACGTTCTCGATGATAAACCAAGCTTCCTTAGGAAGAAAATAATAAATAAAAGCATTCTTCGTCGCATTTTTACGTTGTATTTTTACTCCAATCCATTACATATAGCTATAGTGATAAAAGACCAAGACGTGCGAAAGAGATGACAACCATACGTGGGCAGCAAAAAAATTCTGGGGTGGGTAAGATTTTTTGAAAGTCAAAAAATGACCTTAAAAATGGTGGTAGGGCAATAAAAACACCATTTTTCGACGTTTCTCATCAAGCACTATCCATTGGCATCAAAAAATTGCGAAAAAAAAACAAAAAAAATTTCAAAAATTGAATTCTGGGGGGGTATTTGATTTCTGGGGGGGTATTTTGGTTTATGGGGGTGCATACCCCCCAAACCCCCCACGCCCAGGTGTGATGACAACTGCTGAATGCCTTTTACAGAAATACTTTCAGGACATTCAAAGAGAGCCTGTGTTTCGGTAATGGCTAGTCTGTAAAAATAGCATAAGAGCAGCGTTTTTAAGCCGCTGGTTTACTATTTTTGTGATTTTATCTCCCCAAATATGTAAAAGGCAGCGAATCCACGAAAGAGAGCGAAGATAAAATGAAACGCGATCGCCGGCAATTTAATGAACGAAAAATCCCTCTGCAGCACTGCTTATAGATCTTGCTTAGAAGCGACGGTCTTTTTGTATTCAACAAAGATTTATCTCGATGTACAAAACTTTTCAGGACCGTCTTCGTACATATACAAAAATTTTTGGGAAGACAAAACTGTTAAAAAGGTGTAAAATTCCGAAAAATGTTCGGCGCTTCGCGCCGAAATGAGTAATCGTTTTTCCTATATATCTTTAAAATGGCAAAATTTGCATTTACAATGATAAAAAGTCAAATTTTTCGGCGCTTCGCACCGTGTTGAGACAATTTTTAATAATTTTTGGTGCAGAAACCCAGAAATTAGCTAAAATACGCCACCAAAGATCGAAAACCCTGATTAAGCACACTAAAATCGCTACTGTACTATATTATAGTACACAAAAATTTGCATGTACAAGAATGTGCAAAGACTTCTGGGACTATCTTTGTACATGTACAAACGGACCTTGTACAAAAAACACTGCTTAGAAATCTAAAGATTCAAGTTAGGAAAGTAAGTTAGGTGAGAACATTAATCAAAGGCACGCTCACCATATGATTGCCTTCGATATCAGGCGTGACAGTACATTGGTAGGTTCCATTCTTACGATCGATCACGTGACCTTCTTTGGACGTACCCAATGGCGTTTTCATTAGAATATTAACTTTGTCGTTACCAAACATGCACGGCTCGCCAAAATAGCCTCTTGTTTGCACCTTAAATTAAAATTTAGCTGTGTTTATTAAGTGTTGACGTATATTATATTGAATACTGAGATGCGGAATATCGAAAACCACTTACTTTCTTAAACATTGAAAAACGCGCGAAAATGAGATGTAAATAAAGCTGCTTCAATATAAAGAATTTTTATCTCGCTCTACACAGTCCAACACGACGAAAATATTCATATCAAACTGCATTAATTTTTACTGGTTAAGCATCATTTGACAAAAAATGCTGTTCCATTTATATATTTATACCTAATTCATATGATTTGGAAAACCGCTAAGCATTGTCCTAAACATGTATGTACTAGAAAAGAAAAAGGCTCCGATGAAACAAAAAAGACGAATATACTTGGGATTGTGGATTATTAAGAATGTTAAAGGAGGGACTAGGAAAAAGCTACCTATGTATAAAGTCGCAACATCTGCTAAAAATTAGCAACGCTAAAAATCGAAGCATATGCTGCGGCCTACAGATTGAAATAAACTATTAGAATCAAAAACTAATTGAAAAAGCAGCAAGTTAGCTATGCAGTACCTATGGGAAACTAGATGGAATGAACTAGGCGAGACTTTGCAAGACAATTGAATGAAATAGCAAACATCGATGCATTCAAGACAATGAACGGAATTGTTGGTTTAAGGCAGCAGGAAACGCGTACGCTTACGCGAAACAGACTGATTGTAGGTACACTTGCATGCCAGCAACGAATGTCTGCACTAATCAATTGACGCCAGGTTTGCTAGCTATAATGCGCATGACAACAAAATAAAACACCTTTAAACGCAATTGCACTTAGTTTTCTATCAATCACGATACGAAGCAAGTCAGGCTTGCAACTTGCAAGCAATTAACAAAAAGTAAACATTGTAGATTATGTTTGTACTAGGGAAGGGACTAGCAACGGCAAACGCAGAGGAAGATTTACGTCAATCATTTCAAATGTTTCTCTAACGATTTAACTTTTTATTCCATCATTGAATTTCTAAGATAAATAAATACAGACATTGATGCTCGTTATGCTCGACTATATGTATTTTTCGTGGTGGTTTGATTCATCATTTGAGTACATCGTAAATATTCCTAAATTAAGGCAGGAATGTGGCTACTTGACTTGACATGATAGAAATTATCTAGTTCTGAAAATGAAATTGTGAACTATAAAGTGGACATTGTTATTTGTGAACAGCTGGAACCGATAAAATACTTCTGTGCACGCAAGTATAGATCCTCGTTAGAGAGAATTAATGTCATGTAATGATGCCTATGCTGAACCCCGAAAAATGCTGCTCGATCACAATTCTGATTTCCGAAAAACCCTAAAAAATGAGTAGTTTAAAGTACTTCGATTGATCTTTTGGCTTAATTCTGCGCTTCTACCAAATATTCATTTCTTGACAATATTCCTTTCAGTTTCATTGATTTTTTTCAATAATTTTTTAACAGCTTGAAAGAAGAATGTCAAAAGCGCTTGAAAACGGTGTCTTTGACGCAGAAGTTTTCATGGTTTTAAGCCCAACAAAGCAGTTTAAAAACTTTTCAGATTGGCTAGCCAACCAAATTTCCATGCTGGAAACATGCATAAATACATACATACAATTCGGTCATTTTAAGTTGCAAGATATCGAATGAAAACAATTATTAATATGCGGTGGAAAATTAATAATACCTAGAGTAAAATATGGAATATGATGGCAGATATTAAGCTATCTATCTTACATGGATCTGCACATGTGCCACACCATGTCTTAAAAATTTTCATACACGAAATATAGCCATAAGTTGGCATCGGCACCAGTGCATAAGCACCGGCATCGGCAAAAAAGTGGCACCGGTGCACCTCTAGTTTGTACACTCTTATGTGAAGCATTGAAAATTATTTAGAGATAACACTTTTTCAGAGGCCGCAGAATATACTTCGATTTTTCGCGTTGCTTAGAGAAAGCCTTATTTTTAGCAGATTTTGCGACTTTAGGCACATACATACATAGAAAACGTTTTCCTAGTCCCCCCTTTACATCCCTAATAATCCACAATCCCAAGTATATTCGTCTTTTTTGTTCCATCAGAGCATTTTTCTTTGCTAGTACCCTACTTTAAATTAGCATGATTTGAGTAAATCAGTCAGTAAACACATACAGTAACATATCACAATAATGACAGCAGTCCAAGAACTCGGAAAACAATATTGTTCTGAACATTAGCATTTTCTTTGTTGAACAAGACAACCGTACCTTATTTAAACGGATCAAAGGTTTTTAGCATAAGCTGTACGCAATTATTGGGTGTAAAGAACACTTACGCTCAGATTCGTAATCCAGACATTACATGGAACATTTTGAGAAAAATGAAACTTCGCAAAGCTGTGAAACTATATTTAATTTTGAGTGTAAACTTTGCATAACTACTGCGTGTAAAGAATACATACAGTCAGATTCGTAATTCTGACCTTAGGGAGCATATTTGAAAAAGTTCACGTTTTGCAACGCTATGGAAGTAAAATAAATTTGTAGTGTAAACTAAACATTAATAAATGAATAGTGCACACTTTACACAGCTACTAGGTGTCGAGAAAACTAACAGTCATATTCGTAATTCTGATGCTACGTGGAACATTTTGAAAAAATTCAGCTTCCGCAAGGCTCTTGACTTAAGGCTCAATTAGCAGTGTAAACTTTACACAACTACAGAGTGTAAAGAAGATTTCTGTCGGATTCATAATTCTGATATTACTCTGATATTGTGATCAACATTTTGAAAAAATTTAGTCTCCACAATGGCCTGATGATAAATAAATATTAGATGTAAACCACTTCACACCACTGTTGAGTGTAAACAAACGCGCCCAACTAGCGTATCACGTTCAATTTCTGGTACATTTTTAAACTTGAGGTCATGTCCACATTCATAACTGAGAAGTTGGCAGAAAACAAGACAGAATTACGCTAAACACACCCAAATTTTGACATTACACCACCCGTAAAAGCTCAATATTGATGTAAATGAACGCAATTTGCTGTGAAGTGTACCCATTATAAAGCACTTTATTTTTATTCTATTCGACTTGTCCTGACATCCAAACGGAGAAAGTAGCGAACAAAAAAGTGGCAAAAACGTATTTTTCCATCAACCACCACATTGTAAACTTTAAAAATCTAAACCTAACTCCCCATTGAGTGTAAAGAAATTCGGCTTAGGCCAGTTTGTAGCATTTTAACCGTAGTACGTTCTATATGTGCAAAACTTCTGTTCCGCAAAATATTTGAGATATTTTACCAATCAAAATAGAGAGAAAAACTTGTTTTTTGCCCATTTTACACCCCTGATTTCGAACTTTACATCCCCATAAAAAAACTCAATATTGAGTTTTTTAAACACGGTTTGCTGCGACGTGTAGCCATTAGATCGAGCTTTATTTTTATTCTACTTAATTTGTCCCAACTTATAAGCGGAAAAATTGGCAGAAAATCTTAGACAAAATCCGGTTTTCACACCATCCGCTATGTGTAAAGTTTAAACGCCTAGATCTAACTCCGCTTCAAGTGTAAGAAACTTTGCAGGTTAGCCGAAGGTAGCCCTGGAGTCGTAGTACATTTCTGCCGGAACAAATGTTTTAGTACTCATTCAGATTTGTTAGCAGACAAAAAACAGACCAAAATGTATTTTTTCACCCTTAGGTTCTTACCACTCTATACACTGCCACTCTAGAAATAAGTCACTATTCAAAAAAATTAAAGTTTGGTTTTGAGCTTAGTCAGTTGTCTACATTTTAAAAAAGCCAGACTATACAGAATGCAAACCTGAGTTAGAAAAGTCCGGTAACCGACCAAAATTTAAAAAAAGTAAATGTTATAACGTTTCAGTAAAACTTTACACGCTCTTTACACACCCGGTATAGATTTTTGAAAAAAATCACAAAAAAACACCGTCAGAGAATTTTTTTGATATCTATCTTTAAAAACAATATTTTAGGTTTAATTGCTAATCCGTCTGCCACTGAGTTAGTAGTTTCTATGTGATCTAACATTTATAAAAGTTGCTTTCGAACATTCTTGACAAAGTCGAATCACAGACTACGTTCATACGTTCAGTCTAAAGCAACTAGTCTAGATTTTTTCGTAATATATCGATGCAGCTCCTTCATCTTTAACGAGATTTTTGCGCTACATAGAACATATGCACATGACTAAGCAGGCATGTATCTCTGGGGGGAATAGGGGGTCCAGACCCCCCACGCAAATTCAGAAAAATCGAAAAATATGACTTTTTAAACGTTATTTTGTGCTATTTTTCGGCCTTTTCAGGCTTGGTCCCCCAAAAATTAGTGTTGCCCCCCAAAATAGGAGGCCAGCTACGTGCCTGGTAAAGAGAAATATTAATTAATTGTAATATAATCGAATATACGCATAATTTGATTAACAAACCAGATATAATTATACGAAATTACAACGAAATTGAAATGTAATTCTCTTGCTATAAAACACTGATTTATATGTACATGTGGTTCATAGGCGCACAAGGTCAGGATCGACAGGGGCGGGGTAAAATCTCAGGAACCCAAAACAGTATATTTAACGTTCACGAATTTTTGTTGTTTTAACGACCAAAATGGTTAAAATAGCCTATAACAACGTCGTTTCGAAATGGATTTTAAAGCATTTTTAGTTCATTTTGACTGCATTGTATCCCTTTTAACACTAAAAAATACAGAAATTGATCAATTTTTGTCGCTTTTCGGGTAAAAAAGTACAAGCGCCGAAATTTTTTCCTATTTTTACTGCTTTTGACTTCAAAAATGATGCAAAAACCGTTCCGTTAGCTCAAAATCGCCGAACAGTACCTATCTGGCTGACCCTTCAGCGGGAAGTAATACCCCCTAACCCCTATATGCATTTACGATGTAGTCGACGAAAGTGTTAAGGCAATGGAATCTACACACTCGTTGAATGGGACGTATCGGACTAGAAATAATCATTTTATAGAAGCAACTGGCTCACAAGTCTTAGTTTACACTTACGTTGTAAACGACCGGTTTACACTTCACCGCCCTTCGTACGTATTCGCCGATTAATTTCGACTGATCGGCCGAGGCGCCCGTAACAAAGCAACCGAAAGATAGCAAAGCCCGGGTCAAACCGCTGCCTTCGTCGAACGAATTTGCCGGCGCAGAACCCTGAAGACTAGCTGCGGTGCCGAGCGACAAAAAACTGTGATTATTGCTGCCCGTAACGCCAGGCACGAACCACATTCGGTCGTCTTCGGCCAACGGTTCGCTGAGCACCGTTTGGATTCGACAAAACAGCGCCTCGAAGTGGTGGCGCCATTTGAGCCATATAGCGTCGCTGATTGGGTCAGCGTTACTAACATCGTTACCTTAAGAGATAATGCAAACTGAGTGCATATGCAAAAGGTATACATGATCTTGGGGAGGAATGGTAGGAGTGGAAAGGGGAGGGTTTCATCCCCCCCAAATTTTCACCACCAGTGTTTTTTTGTACTCGGCAAAGATTTTTCCCGATGTACAAAGACTTTTCGGGACCGTCTTTGTACATGTGCAAAGATTTTTCGGAAGACAAAACTTGCAAAGAAGGTCTAAAATTCGCAAAATTTTCGGCGCTTCGCGCCGAAATGAGTAATTGTGTGTTCTATACATCTTTATAAAGGCAGAAATTGCATTTCAAAAGCAAAAATGTCAGATTTTTCGGCGCTTCGCGCCGTTTCAAGACGATTCTTAGTGATTTTGCCGCTAGAAACCCAGAAATTAGCTAAAATACACTACCAAAAGTCGAACAACTCTGTTTCTACCACATTAAAATCGCTACTGTACCACATATATACTACCCAAAAATTTGTGTGTACAAAATGTACAAAGATTTTTGGGAAGACAAAAACTGTAAAAATAGGTATAATTCCAAAAACTTTTCGGCGCTTCGCGCCAAAATGAGTAATTGTTTGTCGTATGTATCTTTAAAATGAAGGAATTTGCATTTCGAATTGAAAAATGTCAAATTTTTCGGCGCTCCGCGCCGTTTTGAGATAATTTTCAGTAATTTTTGCCGTCATAAATACACTACCAAAGATCGAAAACCTTACTTTATCACACTAAAATCGCTACTGTATTTCCTGAAAATTTCGAGAAAATGTGCTTGTTTAAGCGTTTTTAGCTATCCGTTTGCTCGAATGTGTCATAATCTTCAGCGCTTCGCGCCATACACTCGTGTTTTGACTATGTTGTGTTCAATTTATTCGACTTTTTACGAAATTCTTTGTGCTTTTATGCTCTACAAAGAGAAAGACAGAGCATCGTACGCCAAAAAACGACGTTTTTGACACGTACCCACCATTTCTGGGTCCGAAAAAAACACTTTTAAATTCCACATCCCCCCATAGAATTCCCATGCTGAGCATATTCGGTACAGGATGTCACGAAATAATAGACCCCCTCGCTAGGAATCCTAGAAAAATATCCAAATACCGTGTTGTACTCGTAGAGCATAGGTGCGCAAGCTCAAAGTTTCAAGGATGGGCGAAAATCTAAAAACTTGGAGATGGCTAGGTGCTTTATAAAAACGATTCTACAGCGAAACACGATGGTTTCGAGCACTTGTAGCAAATATATAGCGTTTTTGAACTGGCAAACATAGCTACATAGCCTTGACACCAAAAAGTTTATAAAGCAATGTTTTTTGGCCAAAACGGCTATATAGCTATCAGTTTCTAAAAGCTGAGGAGGGAATACTATACCCCCACTCATGCCCCTAATGCCCATGCATATTGTAGAGTCTATTTCTAATTCTGTCGGATGCTTATTTTTTCAAACGCAATGTACACCGGTTAATGTTAATTGATCAGAAACAAAAATTAAGTCAGTACTTCGGATTCCGCGACTACGTCGATTTAAAAATCTATAAGATCGCCCTCTTCTTCATCATCCTGTCCTAAGTGTTTAGGCATTGAACATCAGAGAGATTTCCAGACAGTTGGGGGAGGGAGAAATTTCAAAGTGCCATTTTTTGACTCAAAAATGATAAGCGTCAAAAACAGCGTTTTTCGGCGTTTTTGACGATGCTCGATCTGTCTACAGCATTAAAGCGTTAAGAAAATTCGATAAAAAACAAAAGGATTCGAACAAATCGAACAAAATATAGTCAAAAAATAAATATAAGGCGCGAAGCGCCAAAAATTTGACGCTTTTGAGCAAACAGATGACTAAAAATGCTTAAACTAGCACCTTTTCAACAATAAATTTTTGGAAAGTTTTGGAAAATTTGAAAAAATCTCGAATTCTCGGTAAGGAGAATTTTCTGGGGAGGAGGCAAAATTTTTTTGGGGCGAGGGGGGAGGTGAAACTTCCCCCTTTAAGATCATGTATGATTGTGTGACATATTCAAATTCATTTAACAGCTACGCAAATTTTTCGATACTGTTTCTGCACAACGGTGACCCGGTTCCCACACCATGTGCATAAGCTTTTTCACCCGATCCTTCACAATTTCACCAGGATAGATCTTTTTTAGAGCTTATAAAAACCTCTTTTGTTAGAAAATACATTTTATTTCTATTATCCGAAGCAGTACTGAATGCTCTATAAGATGGCACTTGCGGATTTTTTCATCATACCTTCTAGTCGATTTTTAGAGGAGCCTATCATTTCGTGACACCCCGTAAACAACAAAACTCTGCATTAACCACCAAACGTGTTCTTGGGGCTTGCGTTTGACCCACAGGATGACTGCTGACCTTACAGGAATACTACAAAAATATTTAAGCCTCGCAAAAGATTTTTTCACCTCCCTCCCAGAATTGACGATTTTTTAAAAGTTCCAAAACATTTTCTAAAAATTTGTAGGAACAGATGCTTTTTTAAGCTTTCTTAGCAATCTATTTGCTCAAAAAGTGCCAAATTCTCGGCGCTTCGCGCCATTATACTCATGTTTTGACTGTATATTTTGTTCAATTCGTTCCGACTTTTTTGCTTTTTTCGAAATTTTTTTATGTTTTTATGCTCTAGAAAGATAGAGCATCGTCAGAAACGCTGAAAAACGATGATTTTGACGCGTACCTACCGTTTTTGGACACAAAAAAGCACTTCATAAATTAACCCATCCCGAATCCCCATGCTGCGCATATACATATGGTCTTATATAATAAAATAAACAGAGCAATCCTTAGCAAAATATAAGGATTGTTAGGCGCTCAAATTTCGTAGCAAGAACTATAAAACGCATTATTCTTATGCAGTTTTACGCGTATCGACATAGGAGTGCAGTAATTTTTATGCTAAAACACATTCGAAAAATTATTCAATCTCCCCACTTATCACGCCTGGCAATAAATAGATGGAGAAGAAAACGGCTCAAAAGGGTATGTACAAGTAGTAAGAATGTAAAAAATGATGTAAAGACAAAAATAGCAGGCACGTATCTCTGGGCGAATGGGGAGGAGGGTTCGAACCTCCCTAAAAATTCAGAGAAATCGGAAAAATAGGACTTTTTAAACGTTATTTTGTGCTATTCTTGGCCTTCTTGTGCTTAATCCCCCAAAATTGGTGTTGGTCCCCCCAAAATAGGATAGCGAACTACGTGCCTGAAAAATAGGTATGAAACTGGTAAAAAAATGAATGAAGGTGAAAACGATAAAAGCTAATTGAACGACTCACCGGTCTCCAGCATGCGCCACTCGTCATCCCGAGCGCCAGAAGCGACTTCGTTAGCCAACTCTTCGCGAAGACGCAAAGTCGCTTCGCGCTGCTCGTTCAGGGCGCTTAATTTTTGACCGTGAATCACGTGCTCCATGTCGAGCAGCTGCCGCTCGCGTTTGTTGACAGCCGCCACCATTTCGGCGCATCGCGCGCTCAAATTGCGCCGCACCTCGCAAGACCGCGCGTCGATGGCGCGCGTCTCCAAGTCGATTTGAGCGCAGAGCCGCAGAAGGTCGTCCGAAAGTCGCTGCAGTCGCGCTAGCGCCGCATTCAACGCGTCGCGACGGCTCGCGCCACCTACACGATGATCGCGCGCGTGAGACGAACGCGCGACGAAGCGGCCGCATATCTGACAAAACGAATCGACGACGGGGGCAAGCGACGCGCGATGCGACGGCGTTGGCGCAAGGTTCTGCTCATGTGGGACGGAAGGATATCTAGGTATTTTGACGCAACTTTGATCAAAAGTGGTAGTACCTACCCAAAGGGCCGTATTTAAGGAAGGCGGGGTGAGGGGGAGGGCGGCCGTCCCCCTGTCCGGAAAAAATTATTAAAAGGTAAGATAATAGACGGAAAGATGGAAAAACCGCATGTATTAAGTAAACTACCACTTGTTTTTGACAGCTGCCTTGAAACTACAAATCGATATATACAAAAATCCATCAGCGCAACTTTTCGTTGCAAGCTTGCATGAAATATGAACTTTTGGAAAAAGAATTTATCTTAAGAAAAAACCATGGGTCCTGAAAAAACTATATTAAAAAAGCTAGGTTAAACCGGTAGTTTGATGCATATATTTCACCAGACTTGTCTACTGATCCTTGTTATTCAAATTGAAAAAGAAATTACAGTTTTTGTCGATATTTGACTTAATTATGATAATTTAAGAATGTCATTTTTTCAAAATTTTTTGAAAAATTCTCTATTATTCAACAATAACACTTTTTACTGCTAGAAAATAGTTATGCGAAGTTTGCTTAACATCCTGAGCAAGAAAACAGTGAAAAATAATGCAAATTATAAAAAAATTTCATTACCATGACAACATGAATCAGTGTTGGTTTTTTAGGGGCCCAGTTTTTATTTAGGGTCCAACCGTTTTTTGGACTTTTTGGCGAAAATTTATACGCTTGCTGCAAAATAAGTATCGGGCAATACATACGTCAGACTCTAACAGGCATATTCTTGCCAAGCTTCATCAAATTCCGCGCTGGTTTTTAAGGGTGCAACTGATTTTTCATATGCCTTGACTTTGACGGTATACTGTAGTTTTTTGGACGACATGTGGGTGGCAACCAAATTTCTTTTTAGTGTAGCTCAAAAAAGCTCAAAAAGCGTGAAAAAACCATCAGAAATTGATGATATTTCGTAACTTTTCGGGAAGTTTGTATCTCAAGTTTGGAAATCTTCCGAAGAGTAACCATGCTTTATTTCTGTTCTATATACATAGCTAGGCTTTTAAGCCAGCAAAATATCTTTACACATCTCTTACTTACTGAGAAAAGAAGTGATTTTTTTGCTTCCAAAATCGGTAGTTTTTTCGAGGCATACACTATGCATACCTACCTACTATGTTGATACCAGAGCATCGGATACGGTACTCTTTAAAAAGAGTGTTACCTTGCTTTAAAAAATCCTTAAATGTAACCCGTTTTCTGAAAAAGAGTCTACAAAGCAAGATTTAATTTACAGTCGATGTGTCCAATAACGAATCAGCCTTTGTTCGCAGTAAAAGTCTAATGTACTTACAAATGCAGACATAATATGCTAAGCTGATGTCCGAAGTAGCAAGCAAAAACGATGCTAACTACAGATGGTCGCCATGAAAGATGACGCGCCATCACCCTCAGAATTATAATAGATGGTGCGTCGCGAGCGCCGCGTTACGTCCATGATGCGCCATCATCTCTTTTTTCTATTCAGCGCCATTAACCTCCATCATCCCGTTAATCTGGCGATGCGGACGGCGCAATTTAGCCAATAATAGCGCCAACAAGGAAGCGCGCACGTGAATGCTGGCGCGTTTCTATCTTGTTGGTGCTATTAATAGCTAAATTGCGCCGTCCGCATCGCCAGATCAACGGGATGATGGAGGTTAATGGCGCTGAATAGAAAAAAGAGATGATGGCGCATCATGGACGTAACACGGCGCTCGCGACGCACCACCCATTATAATTCTGAGAGTGATGGCGCGTCATCTTTCATGGCGACCACTGTAAGTTTTAGGAAAAGCATTTGGGAAAGAAAGATAAAATGCGTAAGAAAGAATTTTTTAATTCCAGTATTAACATATTAGATCTAAGCAGATGATTGGCTAAAACAAAACAAAAGACCAGTGATGGAAAAACAAAAACAGTATATTTTTAACAAATTCAACGCTTTTCCAGCAGAAATTTAGCGATTTCTGCTGAGAAGTTAGTAAAAAAACGTTGAAATTACTAGTTTGGTCCAAAGACTGTACGTACTAAGATACCTCCAAAAATACTCCTGCGAACCACAAAATATTTGTCCTAATCAAGTCAGAAAATAAGCCCTTTATAAAATGACGTCACGATCCGGCGTGCAAATGTGACTTTCAAAGCTCGCACATGATACACAATGGTTAGCACGTAAATGGCATCAAAATGACTTCCAATAGATTTTAGACTAATAGAAACATCATCTTCCCCATACATGCACACGGTGAAAAGTTACGGGAGGAGGTAAAAATATCAAATATACCTATAGAAATAATGGAAGAAAAGTGTCTGGATGAATGTATGGAACTGTCTAGTGCTCGGAAAATAAGTAAATGTACTTAAAACGAAATTGCACTCTAAGATGTCATCTGAGCGTAGGTGCACAAGGTCAGGGTCGGCAGGTGGATAAAAATCCCAGAAATCCAAAACAGTAAATTTAATGCTCACAAATTTTTTCTTGTTCAAACGGCCAAAATGGTCAAAATAGCTTACAAAACGTCTTTTCATGGTAATTTTGCATTTTTAGTCCATTTTGACTACATTAGATCACTTTTAACACTGAAAAATACTGAAATTGATCAATTTTTGGCGCTTTTTGGATAAAAAGTACATCAAAGTACTAATCCGGTGCGAAACACCGTCAAAATCGTCGGACAGTACCTGTCTGGCTGACAACCTCCCCCATAACTGCATTACTAGACTTATAATTAGCATCATTTGCACCGTTGACGTTTTCCATCGTCATGATCCTTTTTTCATTTGATTCATTTTATCCACTTTAAAAAGCATGGCGAAAAATTATCGAAGATCTTAAAGACAATAAGACTAACCTCAAAAGCACCTACAAAAATATTGAAATTATCCCTAAATTCTAGTGCACTAAACAACAAGAGCTGCAAAAACATTAATACGGAATAAGAACCTTTCTCTTGTTTAAAAGGCCACGATAATTACCTGATTTGCCTTATTAAAGAAGGAATTAGTAAAAGCGTCGTGTCAAACGTCTAGTGCGTAATAAGACATATAATCTAGTTAGCTATCTATTTAGGTACCTCTCAAACATAGTCACATTGAATGCATTGCAAGATAAATTCGTTTCAGTATGTTTCATTGACTGGCCATTATTTGGAGTCAAGTTCGACGCCGGAGACAAATTCAAAGGCGATGGTGGGGTAAAAACATTGAAATTTTGATGCAGTGATTTGCAGTCCTGATAAGCGAAGAAAACGTTTGAACAATAAAAGAACTGAAACAACAAGACAATTACCGTATGTGGCAGAAGAAGCAAGCGCTGGAAAACGTAATAATAAAATAAGGAATACCTTCAATTTTGTACCTCAGATAATATTCTTTGAATTCGTTTTTCAATATAAATAGACAATGAATAGTTCATTAGAAATGCTTTGAATTCAAGAAAAAATTACAAATTTGAAGACATTTAGAACAGACAAGAACTAATTTTCGGGCATTTTCGGATATTTCAGACCTTTTACAGTTTTTCTCAAAAGACTCTTTGCATACACACATGTCCGAAGAAGAATCTGAAAGAAAGGCAACTGAAAATATGTAGCTTAAAAGGGAAACTTCTTGTCAAAATATAAGAGCGAGTAAAAAGCTCAACTTAGGGGGTTTTAGGGGATGCTGGGATCTCCAGAACCACAACTCGGCAATAGCCAGAGCTTCAGTCCGTCTAACTACAGACTTTCAAAGGTTGGATGATCCCCAGTTGGGCTAAAAATAGGTTATAAAGAAGTGATGAAACGGATCCCCAATTTCGATTTATCCGGATCCGAATCCTGGTTCTCGCAACTTCCGGATCCGGATCTTAATTTTCATAACTTCCGGATCCGGATCTGAGTAGTAAAAATTAAAACTTCCGGATCTAAATCCGGATCCAATACACATAATTAATCCTTGCTGGTTTAATATCCCATCTGTTGCTGATTTGATGTTATGCATTACCGTAATTATCTTGCTTGTTTATTAGTGCCTGAGAGGCAAGTGTTTTTTGTACAATGTACGAAGACGGTCCCCAAGCCATTGTCATTTTCTTTATGTAAATTTTGGATTATGCTTAATGTAATATAGAACAGTAAGGTTTTTTTGTATGGTAACACTAGGTTTTTCGATTTTTGTTAGAGTAGTTTAGCATATTTCTGGGTTTCTAACGATAAAAAAATAATAGAAATATTAATCAATACAAAACTTTTAATATTTTTACCATTTACAAGAAGAATTTTGCGGCCTTTCTATTGATAAGAGCTCAAAAGTTAATTTGCTGACATACAAAATTTTAGTTGTTTTTGACATTTTAGAGAGAATTTTGAAGCTTTTTGAAGGGAAGTATATAAGAAAATTATCAACTGTGTACAAAACATCCTTGACATACTTACATAAAAGTCAATTCAAGCTTAGGCTTTTAACAGACAAACAGGACAAATTACTCAACTGTATGAAACAGTAGAATATTCTGACTAATTGAAGCTTAACTCAACAAAGGAGGTTCATTGAGAATAGCACCATAACCAGTGCCATACGCTAGAAAATTTTACGTTTTTTGCCTTTTAAAACACAATTATTTCCATTAGCCATTATAAAGACATTCGAACTGAATACTAATTCCAGCGGAAAGCGTCGGAAATTTTTAAAAATTAAAGACATTCTTACTGTTTTTGTCCTCCCAAACATATTTGTACATGTAAAAAGGAGTCTCGAAAAGTTATTGTACTTGCACTGGAAAAATCTGCCAAATACAAAAAAGTTGTGCTCAGAGGATCGCCGTGTTTTCTGCCACGACTAGTTTCCTCTTCAAACTGCCTTTTATGTAGTAAGATGGGAGTAGAATAGTATATCAACCAAAGCGCAATCTTCTGCATGGTGAAAAAATTTAAAAAATTCTTCAAGCTATAATTGGCCAGAGGTTAACTTAACTGACGAGTATCAATATTCATGTCTTGATGTTTGTGGAAAACTAAAACTTTTTCCTGTGAGGAATTGATTCTGTTTTAATTCTAAGTATAACTTCATATCTGTCACTTTTCAGATAAAAGTGAAAGATTCCAGGTCTGTATTTGCTCGATGGAATGCCTAAAGAGTCATTTCTGGATCCAGGTCCGGGTAGTGAAAATTCAAACTTCCGGATCCGGGTATTGAAAATTCAAACTTCCGGATCCGGATTAGGGATCGGCTGAAGGTCGATTTTTCCTCCGGGCCGGAGCCGGATCTCTTCTAGTTTTGGCAATTATTTTGGACTTAATGAGAACAAAGAGCCACAAAGCTTTTGCCGCCACAAAAGGTGCAGCGCATGAAATGACAAAAGTCTACAAAAGACTCGCATCTCATTCGTTTACTTTTAACCATTATTTTAGTCATTCTGACATGAAAATATCGAAAAATTTTCGCGCTTGCGCCAATCTATTTTCCCTATTTGCTAGATGAATTCAAGAATTCAAAACCAGGATTTGGACGATTTCGCGAAATTTTCAACGTTACAATTCAAGATTGAAGTGCTTCTTTTGCGAAATTTTTCGGGGCTCTGTCCCGGTTCCCCGCTGGGGTGCGCCTAGGCGCAACACTAGACCGCCTGCCCCAAAGGAAAGAGTTTCCTATGAATCTGTCTAATCTAAGGTCCTACCAGAGTGGTGAAATTTGCATGTTTTTTAAATTGTCGCAGGACGATGTAAAACGTCCAAGAAATTTATTTTACAACTAACACGCATTTTTATACGGTTTTATCGACTTAAAATTAAAAATTTCAAGACTTCCTTTTAGAAAATTCTGGCTACGCCTATGTATACATCCACCTAAAGTCGGAATGAATGCGTTTAAATTGAACTTTCATGTTCTAGTCATTTGACTTGCAATCTATGATACTCTCATACGTTAATCATTAATATAAAGCTACTTCACAAAAGAGTAGTACATTGACAATTCACACGTCTCAAGCCTACATACATACATATGTCTGTTTGTGCATTGAGCATACTCACAAAATAAGCAATCTGCTGAACTTGAACGTACTCCGGCTGCCGGAGGACCAAAGAATGACCGGAGGAGTCATAGGCCGGAACTCCAACCGATCCATAATCCGGATAGCGAGAATTCAAACTTCCGGTTCCGGATTCTAAAAATATCCGGTTTATACCGGATCTGTGTACCCGTTTCATCACTATTATAAAGACAATCTTTTTCAATAATTGATCCAAACAGACCCTCCAGCCAGTCCCGCTTTTGTGTCAGGCCGTTCCAGATATGCTGGGAACCAGTGTTTTTTTGCACAAGGTTCGTTTGTACATGTACAAAGATGGTCCCTAGAAGTCTTTGTACATTTTGTACACACAAATTTTTGGGTACTATAATATGGTACAGTAGCGATTTTAGTGTGGCAAAAACAGAGTTGTTCGACCTTAGGTAGTGTATTTTAGCTAATTTCTGGGTTTCTGAGGGCAAAAATAACTAATAATCGTCTCAAAACGGCGCGAAGCGCCGGAAATTTCACATTTTTCCTTTCAAAATGTAATTTCTGACATTATAAAGATATATAGAACACACTTGCGAATTTTAAACCTTTTTTGCAGTTATTGTCTTCCCAAAAATCTTTGTACATGTACAAAGACGGTCCCCAAAAGTCTTTGTACATCGAAAAAAACCTTTGCCGAATACAAAAAACACTGTCCGGAATCCTAAATGTAAAAAAACATGTCAAAATATACTTGTTGGGGACGATCGAAGCAAGCGGCAGCATCTTGCCTGTAATTTCCTAATTCATTCTGCTGCGATGCAACGGATGACACACGTCCCTGTTTCATAGCGCGGACGTTGTAAGAGCCGCTACATTGCTTAATGTCATGATCAACACCCACGGCATAACTCGGTACATTAGATCCATTGTGGGTCTCAAGTCCCCCACTATTTAATGGACGTACTGACCCACCAACAAACGGAAAACACCCACTTGGGCGCAATATACCCGTCGACGAACCTTCACTAGGTACGCTATTTACGTAGCCAAAACCCGCAGAATGACCGACGATCCGCGGCTTAAGAGGCGGGGAGGTAAAGAGGGGCTAAAAAGTTGACCGGGCTGAGGGGCAGCAAAAAGTTGCCGAGGATTAGAAATATGAGGTAGACGAGGCGAATCGCGTTGATGAGATAAACTGTGCTGAGCGGAAGAGGAGGCGAGCGGATCCGCCATCTCAAAGCGACGCAACGAAAGTGAAATATCGTTCGGAGTTTGACGCAATGAAGCGACGTTACGAAAATTTATTGGGCAATTCGGCAGCCGTTGGATTGGAGAAAAAGGACCATTTGATTCGAAATTCTAAAAATTCAATGATGCCATGTCAGTACGTAAATTGTAGAGCTCATTAATCTGGGTGCACTTAAAATAATATTTGCGATCAATAAATTACATGGTAAATGGCAGGTGATGTGCACCAGCAGAGCAAGTGGGATTGTATGCAAACGACGAGGATTCCCATTTCATTAAGTTAGGCATGGGCGAAAGCAGAGGGCGGCCGCCCCACCTTAGCCCAAAAATAATTTTTACATAATGAGATAATGCATGAAAAATGATGGAAATTGGTATCTTTTCATCAAAAGATCTGAAAATTTTAAGCGCTGCGCGCCGCAGGATCATTATTTTTCATAAGTCTGTCTCAAGCACCGCCAAGCATACGCCATTTTTCAGAGCATATTCAGAGGAGATAAGATTTTGTAGAAGAGTTCGAATTTTATGAGCTTAATGCATAGAGCATGTTCGAAAACGTCAGAAAACGTACTTCATCCGGTGCCCCGGCGAAGAATTACCGAAACGTCACCAATTATGGACCGCCCCCTCCCGTTAGAAAAATCCTGCGTACGCATGTACCATGTTCTGAATGGACCAACATACTTCTCTCACACACATGGTCTTTTATAGTCTTAATATCCACAGCGCACACAAGGGCAAAGGGGGGAGGAGGGTGAGAGGGGGTATAAGCCCTCCCTTACATTTTGAAAAGTCTGGTACTGTCAGACGATTTTGGTGAAACATAAGTTAATGCTAGAAAAATTCTGATTTCAAAGTGAAAAAATACAGCTCTGTTAACCAAAAGTTCGATCAACCTGGCCAGTTTATAGCAAACGTATTAATTTTTCCATTGTCTTTCAAAATTTTTGCCAATTGTTTGCCATATGATAATTAATTCACTTAATAGCATTGCCTAAAATAGGCAGTTTTTCGAAAAAATACATGAATAACATTATCATATGCTTGAGTAGATAGCAATATATTATCAAGTAAAAACGTATGTCATGATGAGCTATGTTTACTGTGTAATATTTTCGAATTTTGCTCCTCTGCTCTGGCCATCCCTACCTAGCCCATCTTTGCCTCAGAGCCTTGTACGTTACTACGCTTACGTATGTATCATTAGCATCTAGCAGGGCTACGATAATAAGCCAAGAAAGAAATGTTTAGGAATTTGAACTTTATAGCTTTCAGACTATTTAATCAATTAATTAATTAATCAATTAATTAATTAATACAGAACAGTTTTGAGTAATGTACACAGAAACGTAGAGACCCGCCTGAATATAATAATCCCTAATTACTTGAGTATGAAATACAGTGATTAAGAGAAAAATGTCAGTGAGAATCCGTATCACACCAAATTCTGTACAATGTATTTATTATTCAAGCGAAAATATATTACGTACGAGAAGGTACATAAGTATATTTATTTACCAATGTGTACACACGGGGATGAAGGTTTTATTGCCGAAAAAGCGAGTTGGACAGCAGGCGCATGTCAATTTCGGGCTCCGAACCCCAGAAATTAAATGAGAAAATCTTATAGACTAAAAAAGACAGAATTTAGGATAATAAAGGCTGAAAATCAAAGTTTGACAAGATGACTCGAAGAAGACACGATTTGCTGTCTGAATACTATTATCACATTTCAATGCCACTTTAGATCAAAAACACAAAAATTTTCAGTTTTAATCACGCACGCTAATTTTTGAATCGACCAATTTGCGCAGCGTCCTCATCATATGAGTATATATAAAAAACCTGCCACACGTGCAATGTTTTTTTTGTATTCGGTAAAGATTTTCCTCAGATGTACAAAGACTTTTGGGAAGACAAAAACTGCAAAAACGGTTTTAAATTCGCAAAAATTTTCGGCGCTTCGCGCCGAACTAGGTCATTGTAAGTTCTATATATATATATATATCTTTATAATCTTAGAAATTGCATTTTGAAAGGAAAAATGACAAATTTTTCGCGTTTTGAGCCGATTATTAGTGATTTTTGCCGTCAAAAACCCAGAAATCAGCTAAAATACACTACCAAAGGTCGAACAACTCTGTTTTTGCCATACTAAAAGCGCTGCTGTATCATATTATAGTACCCAAAAATTTGTGTGCACAAAATGTACAAAGACTTTAAGGGACCATCTTTGTACATGTATAAACGGACCTTGTACAAAAAACACTGCACACGTGCATACCTTTTGAGGTAGCATATCGAGCGATAAATTGGACGCAAAAACATCCTTGAGGTAGTTATCGTTCAGCGAAATATTCGCCGCGTTCGGAATTTCGCTCCGATTAGGCAGCGCGTCGTAACGCGGCGACGGCCAATGCGAAGCGATCGGCGAAATGTTCAGTTTGGACGACGAAGTATTAACGCTAAGAGCGACCGACCGATCGCCCGAGTCAAAGTTGAATAATTTCGATCGTCGCGCGTCGCGTTCCGATCCGCGTCGTTCGACGGCAGACGCAGCGTCGGTACGCGCAGTCAAAATCGAGGCAATATCCGAGTCGTTGCTATTAAAAATTGGGAAAGAAGTTTGGGCTAAATTGGGGAGCTCGTCCTGATTGCAGTTCGAGTCGAAATCGGCGCTATCATCTTTGACACAGATAGCGCAACGCGGCCCGGCCTGAAAATGCGTGCAAGCGTCGCACAAAATGTGCAAACCGCATTTAAGCACGGAACAGCAGCGACGATCGACGGTCACTTCGTCGCCGCAACGACCGCACCGTCGTTTATTAGGATTTTCCGACGAGGATACGTTCGTCGCTGACGCCGCGTCTTCGACCGCGCGATGCGAGTAAGTTCTAAAGTCGCAGGCATTCGTAAGATTCGCATCAAGATTTTCGCCCGCGGTTCTCACCAGAGTGGCATTTTGAGTAGTAAATATTTGTTTACAAGGGGAAGATGAAGAATCGTAATCGCGATCACTGATCATAATTGACCATCGCGTCTTTTATGACCGGTTTTAAGAGAGCAGGTAATACCGATATGAAGTGACGGCGAAAATAAATTAACAAAAGGCATCACGCGGATCACTGAAACCAATCGGCTGGCGGACGTGGTAACATTGATCGATCACAAATTTACAACTATTAATGTACACCGACATACGTACGTAAATGAGGGTAGATTTAGAGTCCTTGAGACCACAAGAGAACCTCACAATTTATATATCTACGCACCCGTCGATATGAGGCTAGGCATTGAACCATCTGTACATTCTGTAAAATGAAATTATAAATAAAAGAAGCATACGATAGTAAAATGAATGGCTTGGTAATACTACTACGTATTTGGTCATCCAGAAATCAGAGTACATCAAACGTCAGGTATTTTTTAATTTTTATGCTAATTTATTTCGACCGAAACGACCTATTCTATAAATGTCTGAGAAGTAAGGGAGGAGTTCATCGAAAGTTGCTATCCATTGTTCTCATATTTTCCGAATCGAAACTCAATAAAGCAATACTTACTCACCATTTATGCAAATAAGGTGCCTTTTCTACAAATGTCTGAGGAGTGAGGAGCATAGGTGGGCGGCACCAATGTTCTAGAGGGGGAGTGCAAGATTTTTCGAAGGTCATAAAATCGTCTTAAAAATGGTGGTATGGCGAAAAAACACTATTTCTCAACGTTTCTCATTGAGCACTATCCATTGGCATCAAAAACTTGCAAAAAAACAAAAAAAATTTCAAAAATTGAATTCTGGGGGGAGTATTTTGGTTTCTGAGAAGGGAGGGGTATTTTGGTTTCTAGGGGTGCATACCCCCAGAAACCCCTCCACGCCCAGGTATGGTGAGGAGTACAAGTCGTCGAAAGTTGCTATTCATTGTTCTCATATTTTCCGAATCGAAACTCAATTAAACAATACTTACTCATCATTTATGCAAATAAGGGGGAAGTGAACCGAGTATTACTCCCGCTGAAGGGTCATCCAGGCAGGTACTGGCCGGCAATTTAGAGCTAACGGGACATTTTCTGCATCATTATTGAGGACAAAAACAGTTAAAATGTCAATATTTTTCCGGCGTTGGTGTCTCACGCCGGATTAATTATTTTATATGCTGTTTACTCAGAAAAGCATAAAATTGAGTCTAAATGATCTTATAACATCAAAATTTCTATCCAAATTTATCAATTCAATTTTATATTTTTCAGTGTTGAAAGCGATATAATGCAGTCAAAATGGACTAAAAATGCATTAGCTAATTTTTAATGAGAAAATTGTAAAATTTCGGTATAATCACATCAAATTTCAATCAAAATTGAAATTAAATTGAGAAATAACAAAATTTAGTCATCATTTCTATACAAACATACTAAGGTTATATTAGCGTTATTTTCTAGATCACTTATGTATCTGCTTTGTGGTTCCGATTGCAGATTCCAGACAGCAAGAATTCAGAGTAACAACAGTCGTTTGAAAGGAGAATAAGAACAAAATAAATAAAACATAACAATAACTTTTTTTAAAGTCAGGATCCACAAGGGAAATTCAAGAATTTGAAATTTTGAAAACTTTTCGATCAAAAACTAAATTTGCATTCGAGTATTAAAAGAATTCAACATTTATGACATTAGTGTTCATGTTTTTTGTTAAACTTCAATGACAAAAACGTCAAAAATTGCAAGACAAGGCAAGATAAGATGAATATATAAAATGCTTGGCTAAACTGTCTTATAGGGATAACTTTCAGTCAGTAAAACTGTGTCTGGAATTTGGATGAACGTGATTTTTTGCCATCTAGATAATAATGAAAAGGAGCTGAAACTTTCTTTCATAAATATCGGACCAAAACTGATGAGAATCTTAATTTAATTTTAAAACCACTATGATTCGCCTTAATTTGTTGAATTATTTTAAAATTATATAAAATAAATAAAAAACTGATGTTCCCCATTTCCTAAGAATGAATGAAAATTAATAATTAAATAGGTACATAAAACAATTCACAGAATTGCTAATTTTTCGACCGGTAGGACAAGTGCCTGCCGGCTTAAATACAAGAAATCTGATAATTCGATAAAATCCATCATTCTCAATTTATGGAAAATACTATTAATCTATTTGAAATTTGCTTTACGTCAAAATATGCATATGTTACTGCATATCTTAAGAAAATGAGAACTTGTATTTCTGAAAAACAATGAATCACAGTTATTATCCCTATAATAATGATTTAAAAGTTAGAAGCGAGATGATTTTGTCTGCCTGGAGCTCTTCTTTACAAATCAATAATGCATAAGAATATGCTATTTTACCACTTACACATAAAGTCGGTTTTCTGTCGAAAAGTTTAGGCTTTTTTAAAATTTTCTACGAGCACTTGATGTTTAAAACAATTTTAGGTACTCTTCCAAAATTTTTACTAAAGCTACATTTACACTGAAAGTGGACTCAGAAAGCTGAAATAAATTGTATTACAGATCAAAAAATAACATTGCATAGATGTCATTGAACTAATGGTTCTAATTTAAACATTACAACCTACCTTGAAGCTAATTTTGTTTTTAAACAACAAAAAGTGTCAAGTTGGGGCGGAATACAGAATATCTGTAAAATGGGTGGACCTAAACACCAATACGTCGTCCCGAGCGGAGGTTATTTCCTCGCTTCACTCGCTCCGCAATTTTCGCTCCATTTATCTCAGGCTTAGCCCATGCGCTGGCATCAATGTGAATGCACATAACTAAGCCTAAGCCTAAAACATCGGTAACAACAATCCAATAATTCTTTTCACAATTTTTTCGTGATCAGCAACATCAATTTCTCACACTTTCATGATTTACAAAGAAAAATTTTTCAGGAACTCAAAATAATTGTGTTCATGATAAACTACTAGCATATTCGTGATTACCACCACAGATTTACCCATAATTGACTGATTTTTGGCAAAATTTTGAAAAACTTTTCTGTACTTCCTTAACTCCAAGTGCAGAAAATGTAGTCCAGAAACTACATTGCTTTCTCACTAATTTAGCATGACTTCCCGTCTTCTTTTCCGTGCTCGGAAATCAGCTAGGGTCTACTTTCGACCATCCGGATGATTTTCCTGTAGATGCTCGGTACTGTCCGAAATTCACGGATAACGAAATTTAGCCCGTGCCCCATCCCATTGGATACGGCCCTGATCACAATCAACAAAACGACGTGACCCTTTGTGTATAAACATTCTGTGCTCTACCACGGTTTTTTTGTATTCGGCAAAGATTTTTCGCGATGTACAAAGACTTTTGGGGACCATCTTTGTACATGTACAAAGATTTTTTGGAAGACAAAAACTGTAAAAAAGGTTCGAAATTCGCAAAAATTCTCGGCGCACCGCGCCGAAATGAGCAATTGTGTGTTTTATATATCTTTATAATTTCAGAAATTGCATTTTGAAAGGAAAATTGCCGAATTTTTTGGCGCTTCGCGCCGTTTCGAGACGATTATTACTGATTTTTGCCCTCAGAAACCTAGAAATTGCTAAAATACGTAAGCAAAGGTCGAACAACTCTGTTTCTGCCACACTAAAATCGCTACTGTACCATATTATAGTACCCAAAAATTTGCGTGTACGAAATGTACAAAGACTTTTAGGGACCATCTTTGTACATGTACAAACGGACCTTGCACAAAAAAAACACTGTGCTCTACTAGGAATTATCACGATCAGTAATACGTTATTTCTGTTAAAACATGATTTTTCGGTACTCCAAGTTCCAACAGAATAGTAACTATCATGACGTCATCACACAAACTACTACCTGTATCTCGACCTATGCGGGAGCGATACCGACCTAATTGGGAGTCCTACCACCACCCATATAAACAAAGCCCAAGCCTAGGAAAATTAGGAAGTTTGAAAAAAATCAATTACTGCTGCGACTATGCTTTGCACCACAGCAGTTACTATTCTCTTTAAGTGTCAATTTTTCTACGGTAGCAATTATTTGCAGTCAACTGCAGGTAATATAGCACACAATGTAAAATTATATGCAGTCAAAAACCAGCGGCCTAGAATGCAGGTAATATAGCACACAACGTAAAATTATATGCAGTCAAAAACCAGCGACCTAGACTGCAGCCAATATAGCACACAATGTAAAATTATATGCAGTCAAAAACCAGCGGCCTAGACTGCAGGCAATATAGCAAACAATGAGATATTATATTTAGTCAAGTTGAATGCTTATTGATATGGGAAGCTGACGCTTCACTTGCATTTTAACCTTTAGTAGATGGTTCTAGACGGCACTTTTATTTGAGATGGTCTGGCAGATTTGCTTCCTCAATAGGGAAAGTTTCTTTGCGCTGCATGGATAGCAGCTTCAATAGCTGCCAAGTCACCCTTTAGCGCATTTTGATGGGCCAGCGTAAGCTCTGGTCCTGCATGATAGATCGTGAGTAGCTGTTGCTGTTATTGTCCTCATTCTGGGGAAGTGTTTTATTTTAGTGGGAATAAAATGCTTCAAAGTTTATTCGACAATGTGAAACAAGGATTCCGAAAAGCATTTAGGAATGTTTCGGATTAGTCTACGAAGCGTCGGGGGGCTGTGATTGAGTGGGGTTACCAGGCCCGTATCCAGGATTTTGTTTCGGGGGGCACACACTACCAAAATTTTTAAAAAACATAAGGGGGGACCAAAGGATGAATTTCGCAAATTCTTTCAAGAAATGGCAACATAAATGATGAGAATGTTGACTACATCCAGGGGCACTTCTACAGAGTAGTGATTTATGGTTATTGATTTTTTCAAACTTCGTAATTTTGTAGGGTTATGTTGGTGGTATTACTCCCGCCTAGGTCGATTTCGCTCCCGCTTAGGACGGTATTGCTCCCACTTGGGCGGAGATACAAGCGTTAATATGTCTTGATAACGTCATAAAAATCACTATTCTGTAGAAGTACTAAGCTAGGATTTCTCCATTGGAATTTTGTTAATAAGTAGTTTTTAATTAATTTGTTAGTCATGACAAAAAGTGAATCCTATCCATTCTACTAAAAGTAAAAATAATAAAAACAGTGAAAAAGTTTATTAAAATGTGATAAGCAAATCAACGTAAGGCAATACGACGCTTTCCAGATTCACTAAATGCATTGATAACAACATCGCTGCTTATTTCACGGGCGTAATTTTACTCATTATAAATGACTAGCTAAGCTATGTACATTTGTCTGAAAAAAGGTAAATTTTCAGATAAAAGACGATGTCATTAGTTTGTCACTAAAATTAAACAAGCAGCATTCGTTGTTAGAAGTAGGATGAGATGAGTGAAAGTAATGCTTTGCATAATACACCTCTTTTTCAGTTCATATTATGCAGTATGACTGAGCGAGCTTGACCATGCACACACACAAACACACACACACATACAGTCTGCTGAACCTTGTGGTTTTCACTTAACAAATTTCAACCATTGTAAATCGACGATTGCGTTTTATGTGAGCTGTCAGTTTACGGCAGCAAGCAATCTTAAAAGAAAGAGCAATGTGAAATGAAGTAGGAGTGTGCGTAACGGAGCTATTTTAACTTTCGTGAACAAAATATCATATAAACACAAAACACTAACCTTCATTATTAGCTTAATAACATGATGCCTGGCGCGAAGCGTCCGAGAGTTTTTGCAATTTTTACCAAAATACCAAAGGGGGGAGAAAGAGGGAAAAAATTATCTTCAGCATTTAATTTCGGGGGGGGGGCACGTGCCCCACTATCCCCCCTGGATACGGGCCTGGGGGTTACCAATATCTTAGGCTTAGGCTTAGGTCATGTGCATTTACATTGATGCCAGCACATGGGCTAAGCTTGAGATAAATGGAGCGAAAACTGCGGAGCGAGCGAAGCGAGCGGAACAATTTTTGCTCCATTTATGCCTTAGGCATAGCCCATGTCTGGCACCAATTTGAATCTACAAGCGATCGCTGTCGCCACACACCTTTTTTTCCAGTATCATAGTATCTGCTGTATAATTTTATTTCCACTGAAGTAAAGCAATTCCCCAGAATGAGGACAACAACAGCAACAGCTACGCAATATCTATCATGCAGGATCAGAGCTTTCGCTGGCCCATCAAAATGCGCTAGTGGGTGGATGGGCAGCTATTGAAGCTGCTACCCATGCAGCGCAAACAAACTTTCCCTGAGGAAGCAAATCCTACCAGACCACCTCAAATAGAAGTGCCTTCTAAAACCATCTACTACAGGTTAAAATGCGAGCGAAACGCCAGCTTCTAATATCAATAAACATGGCACTTAACTGAATATAATATCATATTGTGTTGCTATATATATACTAAATGAGTTTGATGCATTTTTAACAGCAAATGATTTCGATATCGTGTGTGTGTGTGAATCCTGGTTAACTCCTAGTGTATCTAATGGCTTACTTTGCAATTTAAACCGTTTTAATGTGTATCGTTCCGATAGGATCAATCGAAAAGGTGGAGGTGTTTTTATTCTTTCAAAAAGTACTTTAAAAAATCCTACTTGCCGAAAGTACCCGGAAAATCTTTTCAGTGAAGAAATAGTTATTGTTGATTTCATTGGCGTAAGCTTCCAAGATTCGTGTGCTACTTTTTTTACAGGGCGCCGGATTGCGATATCTCCCACATGAGAATGCTTTTGCCGTGTTATAGAATGGGCCTCTCAGATACAGTATCCTTTTGTCATATTAGGTGATTTAAATTTTCCTAATGTAGACTGGTCTGGATTTTATTCTACCTTCGAGTCCTATTAACCGATCTTTTTGCGTAGTGTATGCTTTCTCTATCTTTTAGTCAAAAAGTTTCTGAACCAACACACGGTATGCATATTTTAGATGTTATTTTTGATGCCCATTCTATCGAAAACGTTGAAGTCAACCCACCTTTTTCTACTAGTGATCACTCGGTTGTTACTTTTTCTCTTAAATGTTCTATCTTGGAAGAAAAAAGTTCTGCTAAACTTAATTTTCGCAGAGCAAATTATGATCAGATTGAATTATTTGTTGTCCGCAATTTCGTGGCCTGACATTTTTCAGATTGCGTTACTTGTGATGATTTCTACAACAAATTTTTGTCTGTTATAGAATCCTTTGAATTTCCCAGCATGTTCAAAAATTGAAGCTAAACCTGCAACTGTGAAAAGATACCCAATGAACATAAGAAAGCTGGTTGCTAAAAAACTGGAAGGCTGTGGCATGTTTATAAACAGAGAAAAACGCCTGAATCTAGAAGCTGTCTTACGTAATAACTGTGCAAAGTTATTAAAAGGCCGAAATCATAAATTTCACTCTTCCAAAGAGGATAAGCTTATTAGATCTGAAATTTGAGTTCTATTTTATAATTTTGTTAATTCTCGTATTAGTGGTGAAAGAACTATTCCAATTTTAACTGAGTGGCGATCGTGTGATTGCTTCTACTGACAGAAGATAAGGCAAACGTTTTAGCACACTTTTTGCTTCAGTCTTTAGTGTTCCTACGCCAACGAATTTTGGTCTTATTAATGCACATGTGCACAGCCAAAGTTATCAAACATTCGTTTTTCTGATGATGTCGTTTTTTCTGCTATACGGAAAATTAAACCATCTTATCGATTGGCCCATGACGGACTTTGCGCATTTTTTGTGAAAAAACTTGCTTTTGTACTTACCCAGCCTTTAACCACTATTTTTGAAATATCTTTCAAAAACCCATTGTATTCCTGCACTGTGTACGCACCGTCAATGTTGTTCCTGATGTATAAAAAGGGCGACTGGAGTGATGCTAAAAATTACAGGCCGATATCGTTATGTTGTATTACGTGTAAGATCATGGAATCTATAATTAACAGTACGATGCTAAGCACATTTGCGTGAGATAATTTGATCTCCTCCGGTCAGTTTGGTTTCCAAAAGGGTAAATCGTGTGAATTGCAATTACTAAAGTGCAAAAATGAATGGACTAAATTAATTGATGAAAAAAACACTGTTGATGTTATCTACATTGATTTTTCTAAAGCTTTTGACACTGTAGTTCACCGTAAATTAATTTATAAACTGGAAACTTTTGGATTTTCTGGAGATTTATTGAGTTGGTTAACTTGTTTTTTGAGCGATAGGACTCAAAGGTTGTTATTGCGTGTCAGTTTCTGAGCGAAAAATCTGTCACTAGCGGTGTTCCTCAGGGCAGTATGCTTGGCCCGATTCGTTTTGTTTTATTCATAAATGATATTAGCGACCGCTTAAATAGCAAAGTTTGCCTTTTTTGCCGATGACGTCAAGCTTTATAATTTATCTAGCAATCACACCCAACTTCAAGATGATATCTGCTAAACTCGTAGTCTGGTCCAAGGATTGGCAGTTAAAAATTGCTACTGAAAAATGCTACGTGTTATATCTAGGTTTTGAAATCCCAAGCATTCTTATAGAATTTCTGACCTGACTGTAGAACAGAGTGTAAATTCTGTAAAGGATTTGGGTGTTTACGTATCAAGTAAACTTGATTCTAATTTCCACTATAATGATATAACGCGTAGAGCTTATGCTAGGGCTATGCTAATATCGAAATCATTTGCTTCTAAAAGTAAACTAAATATGTCTAGGGCTTTACTGTTTACGTCAGACCGCTTCTTGAGTATTGTAGCACTGTTTGGAATCCATACTCGTAAGACCCATGTTTCAATGATCGAAAATGTTCAAAGGAAATTTACACGTAAAATTATTGGATTTCGGGGACTTTCTTATGCTGAAAGACTCAGTTCCTTAGAATTGGATAGCCTGGAGATTCGCAGATTGCGTGGTAGTGATTCTGTGTATGATGTATCAGATATTGAGTGGTAGATGCGTTTTGCAGCAAGCCGACTTTTACTTTTTGGAAAACAACACGCGTGCTCAAAATTCAATGAAATGTGAATGCACTCCTTTTCGGCTTGATGTTCGTGGGTATGATTTATCAATAGGTGGATTCACGTATGGAATTCTCTCCTGAAGCGTTGTAAGATCTCCTAGTGTTGCTTCCCTCCGTGAAAAGTTGAAAAAGGTTGATCTAACGGGGTATTTGCTAGGGGGCGTGTTCTAAGTGCATAATTTATTTAGCCTGCAAGCGCCTACCTTCGTCTTTGCACTAATCTCGTATAAATGTACTTTAATTAATAATTTCTTGCTTTTAGAATATGTGTATTTTGTATGATGATTCATGTCGAATGTTTATTTATAATTGTATTTCATTGTATATTAATGTTTCTTTTCTTATTGTGTTCTTTTTTTGTGCGACGAAAATAAAAATATTTGTATTTGTATTGTATTTGAAGTCTACTGGTTTTTGACTGCATATAATTTTACATTGAGTGCTATATTGCCTGCAGTCTAGGCCGCTTGTTTTTGACTGCATATCATTTTACATTGTGTGCTATATTATCTGCAGTTGACTGCAAATAATTACTGCCTTTTTCTACCTTCAGTAGAACAATTCAGCCAATTTTCGAAGCCGCTTCTGACAATAAAATTTCAATAATTATCAATTTTGCAAAACAAAACTTGTCTGGATCCGTGCAGAAGATGAGGGCTTTCAGTCGTAGTAAAGTTCTAGACCCACCTTGTGACCAGAGTGCTGCGATCCGCGGATCGCGGCCTAAACTTCAATTGTAAATAATACCAAATAAAATTAAACTCTGGCGTGAAACGCCGAAAATTTTGGGATTTCACTTCTTCAAATCGCATTTTTGCAATTAAGCACAAAAATGTTTCCGATTTTACAAAATTCGGTTGACAAATAGACCAAAAAGTGGAAAAAACGGTGCAGTGCAGTGCAGTGAGCAGGGCATTGACTATCAACGTGGAGAGCTTTTCTAATTAAGAGGCTAACTGTATACTCTAGCTTAGGTTGACGTCAGTCAGCAATAACTCTGCAATGCTTAAAAAGTACATACAAATACAAATACAAATACAAATATTTATTTTTCGTCGCACTTGGCAACTTGGCAACTTTGGGCGTAACTTTGATATGCCTTCTTCTGAAAATAGACGATCGTTTTTAGTTGAATACATACAGTACACCTTGTAATTCATATTTTAACGTGCAACAAACATATCCTGCGAATAGCGCAATGCATATCCTAATGCAGAACGTTAATATTTTACAGATATTTGTTTAAAATCTTTCCAGTAGGCTGCCGAAAACCACATTGTAGCCATTATCCTGGACGCTAAAAACTAATTTCCGTACATTTGCGAAGTAGGTAGACAATACACATGAAGTTTATTTTTCAATCTGATGCATAGAATCATGCGATTAAAAATGTCTTATTACTGTAATACCCGATTTCTCCGTTACACCACGGAGTACGGAAAGATCCAAGTCAGCTGTCGAGCAGTTAAAAAATTGGAGTTACATTAATAAGTACTCTTGATTACCGATCGTTTTCAAGTACAGTCTGTAGTGTTGGAAAAGATAAGGATTTTTTGCAAGATGAAAGATAAAGATAAAGTTGAAATTTTAAAATCTAGAAGATAAAGATAAAGATAAAGCTAAAGATAAAAAATTAAGAAAGATAAAGATAAAGATAATTTGCAAGATAAAGGAACCAAAAGATAAAGATAAAGATAAAGATAAAGATAAAGTGCACATATGTAAATATGATCGTCTGGATCCAGGACAATGATATTTGTGAAGTGCAATAAACAAGAGTGGTTGATGTAAAGCAGCCAACTGAATGCCCTAATTTATACACCTGAGATCAAAGAGGTGATAGGCAGTAAACACACATAAATGTAGGTTTGGGGGTATACCCGCGGTATCTGACTGACCCACGTACTACTATTACTGGCAGACCACTTCTTTCTTTTTCACAAGTATCAAAACCTGTGCGCCTTTAAAAATTATACGTAGTCACAACAGTTATTGAGTTTTTCAAACTTCTCTATGTTTCCTAGGCTTGGACTTAGATTAACTTGGGTGCTAGTAGTTGTAGTACTCCCGCTTAGATTGGTATCACTCCCGCTTACTTAGGTTGATATACAGGCATTAGTTTGGGCCGCATGCCATGGGGTTTAAACAATCGTTTTCTTTTCTTTTCTTGTATTACAATAAAACTTGAATGCGTCTAAATGTATTTCACGTCAAACCTGCATTTAAGATTTAGATTTAAGATTTTTTTATTCTAGCTGTATGGCTAGTTACATCGGTGAAACTCGCCGACATTTTGGGAGTAGAATGGCAGAGCATACTGGCATCTCATTTGCTACAGGAAAGCCAATTCAGGGTGATAGTTTATCTGCTATTCACAAACATATCTCAAATAGCAATCATCCAATTACATCAGATTGCTTCAAGGTTATCAGTCGAGCATCCAACTCTTTTGATCTTTCAATCAAGGAGTCATTATACATAGCACGTGATCGTCCTATTCTCAATAATAATGTTTCATCATATCCTTTAAATTTGTTTTATTTACCACATTTTTCTTTTTCTTAAAGCTTTAAATCTTTTATTATTATCTTTATAATTTAATGGTAGGTTTAAACTTTAAGCTCCTCTTAGTTTACAACTCTCGCTTAGCAAGCTCATTTTTCGAAACTAAATTATATTCATACTTTATCTTTTTTGCAAGATAAATTCCTATCAAAAAGATAAAGATAAAGATAAAGATAGCCTGTGTTTTTCCAAAAGATAAAGATAAAGATAAAGATAAAAAATCCTCAAGATAAAGATGAAGATATCTTTATCTTTATCTTTATCTTGCTAAAAAGATAAAGATAAAGATATCTTTTACAACACTAACAGTCTGTTTCACACAAGTTGGGTTATAAATTTTAGAACTATTGCCGACAGATTGCGATTATAGCATTGATCTTATATATAATCATCATAACCCTCGGCTTACTGTCGATGAGAATTCTTAAGATTTATGCACAAAGTGGAACAGACTATTGTAGATGGTGTATCTACACGGACCTCGTGATATCGAGCGGAACGTTTTTTACCGCTTCGAATTTGGCTCTATATTTGTCGAGTTACGAATTCGGCGCTCCAGCCGGAAAGAGGCGAATTTTCGCTGTCGGACCGCCATTCCGACGGTACGAAGCACGAAGCGCGGTGGCGATTCAGCCACTCCGCGCTGATTAGTTCCACTGGCGAAGTCACGTATACGTATGTACCTTCGAGGTGCGCAGCGTGAGCTATCCTGTGGATTCAATTAATATCCCTTTTTCTTATCATATCAAAACATAGGCGACATGACCACACATGGGCGTGGGGGGGTTTGGGGGTATACACCCCCCAGAAGTTGAAATAACCCCCCCAAAAATCAAAATACCCCCTCCCCCAGAAAATTTTTTTTGCTTTTTTAGCAATTTTTTGATGCCAATGGATAGAGCTTGATGAGAAACGTCGAAAAATGGTGTTTTTTTGCCATACGACCGCTTTTAAGACCATTTTTTGACCTTTAAAATTTTTCCACCCCCCAGAAATTTTTTTCACCCCCTCCCCCTTCCCAGAATTTCGGTGCTGCCCACCTATGGACATGACCGCTATTCCGGTTAAGCCTGTGTTGAGATCGGAAAAAATCAATATTGTACGTAGACGCCATCTATTCAAAATTTTATTGGTTGAACTTTAAAGCCACGCCTATTTAAAATTTATTGTCATAAGCATATTTTGTTTCTTCTAGAAGTTTCGTTGAGTCATAATTATTCTCGGGCCGGGTGTTTTGCGGTGTAGCACTAGCAGCGTCGCGTCGATTCGAACGATTCTTTGTCTTACTTATTTTTCGTGTACATAAATTCGCATTTTGGCTACCTAGAAGTGCATTTTACCGCAGGTAGTATCGGCACCGGTAGACCGCTCCTTATTTTATTATTCGGCTTGGAAATTCAGGTGACTTTCCTTTTTATTTATTCTTCTAATCGAAAATTCATCTACCCAATTTTCGATCTAAAATTCATAAAAATTATTTCATAATTTTTATGTAAGATAACTGACCTGGTTGAGAGCTCTGTGTTGTTGTATTCTTGGAACCAGAAACACAAACGTTTTCGCCATAGATATTCTTGTGCGGAAACAAGTTTTCAAACCTTTTCGCGATAATTATTATTTTGGTCCAAAATAGGTCAACTGACCTAGGGCAAAATTCCGGGGCTACTTACATAATTACTGCTGCGGTAGGTACTAGGGCGTACATAGTTGCCGAAATCTAATTAGGTACGGACGAATCTAGGTCCGAGGAGTTTTTAGGCCGTAGGTAAATTGAGGGTCGAGTCTGGCGATCCGTCGTAGCAACCTGACCAGCGCTAAGTGTAGCCAGGTACTTAAGTAAGTTCCGTAGGTACATATAGCTCGTCTTCGTTTAGGTAGCTGACATGCTTATATCTCTACGGGTGGTATGCTGTCCCTTTAGATACATATCTGTACATACATCAGTTACCCCAACGAAACCTATACTATATTTACACTATAGGTTTAAAACAGACTATAAGGTAAGGTACATCATAGGTAGCGCGTTAGCGCGTACCTATAATATACTTGGGTACCCCTAACACCTGTGCACCCCCCTACAGCTATAACGGGACACTTCTGGAAGGTGCGGTTTTTTTTAAAAGAAAGATAATAAAAAAATTTGCTGCCCGTGTTTTTTTTGTTTTTCTTGAAACTCAAAATTGACTGTGTAAAGAAGGTGTAAAGTTTTTGTGTAACGTTATAACATAGGACAAATTTTGGGACATTTATACTGCGGCATGTGGACAACTGAGTATTGATGACTCGAAGAATTGAACAGCATAGGATAATAGAGGGATAAATTCTACAGATGGCACTTTTTTTGTTTTTTGAAATTCGCATTAGTTATCGAATGGCAGTGTAAAAGTGCGAAAATCTGGGGGTGAAAAAGCACTTTTTGGTCGAGTTTTCAACCTGCTTATGTCTGATACTAACTCCGGTTATGAGGTTTTTGAAATGATTTCTGACAGAAATGTAGAGCGGATCAAGGGCTACATTCTGCATATAAGCAAAGTGTTCTACGCTCTATGGTGAGTTAGATCCTGGGGTTTAAAGTTTACACTCTAATGGATGGTGCAAAAAACGGATTTTAACTAAGATTTCTCTGCCAAATTTTTCCGCTTATGAGTCAAGGTAAATTGAATACAGCAGTAATAAAGTGCCTCTCAGGAGCTACACATCGCAGCAAACCGCATTTAAAAAAACGCAATATTGAGTTATTTATGGGGGTGTAAAGTTCGAAATCAGAGGTAAAAAATGGGCGAAAAAACACGTTTTTTTCGAATTTTGATTAATAAATCATACCAAATAATTTTTGCAAGAGAATTTTGGCACACAGGAATGTACTACGATTTAAAAGCTACAAATTGTACCAAACCGAATTTCTTTAAACTCAATGGGGAGTTCGGTACGGAATTTTAAAGTTTACAGTGTTCTAAATGATGGAAAATACGTTTTTGTTGCGTTTTTTGTTCGCCACTTTCTCCGTCCAGAAGTCGGGATAAGTCTAATAGAATAAAAATAAAGTGCTTTATATCGGGTGCATGTCAAAGCAAATTGTCTATACATTAATATTTAGCGAGTGTAAAGTCAAAAATTTGGAGTTTAAAATGCGTTTCTGTCTTGTTTTTTCTGCCTGCTTCTCCGGTTATGAGTCAGGGACACGTTTATCAAGTCTAGAAATGGACCAGGAATCAAATTTGATATGCCAGTCTGGCGCATATGTTTACACTCTACAGTGTTGTAAAGTAGTTTACACCAATTGTTAGTTTGCCCATAGAACATTATGGAGACTTAATTTTTTCATAAATATTAATCGTTATATCGGAACAATATCAAAATTACGAATCTCACTAAAATCTTCTTTACACTAGGTGTTTACATGAAGTTTACACTACATATGTATTTATCTTCGGTTTTGAGCATTCCTGAAACCTAATTTTTTCCTGGAGCCTAGAAGTTTTCAAAGAATCAAATGTGAGACGTCACGTAGGCGCGTTTGTTTACATCCAACAGTGATGTAAAGTAGTTTACGCTCATTGTTTATATGTCCTCAGACCATTGTAGAGACATGCAATTTTTTCATAAATGTTGGTAATAATATCCGAATAATATCAGATTTACTAATCGGAATAAAATCCTCTTCACACTAGGCGGTTGTGTAAAGTTTACACGTTAATTAATCTTCGTTCTAGAGCTTTGCGAAAACCTGAATTTTTTGCCGAAATCTGAAAATTTACATGGAATCAAATAAGGGACGTCAGCTGGGCGCGTTTGTTTACACTCAACAGTGATGTAAAGTGGTTTATCTTCGTTCTATAACTTTGCAAAAACCTAAATTTTTTGCCGAAATCTGAAAATTTACATGGAATTAAATAAGGGACGTCAGCTGGGCACGTTTGTTTACACTCAACAGTGATGTAAAGTGGTTTACATCTGTGTCTATTTGTCATTAAACCGTTATGGAGACGTAATTTTTTCATGAATGTTGATCGTAATATCCGAGTAATATCGAATTTACAAATCCGACTAAAATCTTCTTTACACTCGTTGCTAGTGTAAAGTTTACACTATATAATAAGCTTCATTCTAGAGCCTCCCGGTGACTTATTTTTCTCTAAAGTCATGGAATATATATGGAAACAGATGTGATACGTCTCAGCTAGGGCGCATGAAGAGTAGTGTAAAGTGATTAACACCTAATGTTAATTTGTTCTTAGAACATTAGGTTTCATTTCTTAATAAATGCTGATCGTTATATCAGAGCAATATCGAAATTATTAATCCCGCTAAAATTCTTTACACTCTTGTGTAAAGATTTTAAATGTAAATTAAGTTGAGCTCTAGAAAGTTTTGGAAGCATATTTCTTTATAGGATGTTCTACGTAACATAAGAATTACTAATCAGAATGTTTGTTTCTTCTACAACTAGTAGCTTTAGTAAAGCTTGAACCATTCAATTATTAGAAGAACCGCACAGTAAATGAAATCTAGTATTGTATTTCCAAATCTTGCTAATTAAAAAAAGTGGGGTACTAGCAGCGAAAAATGCTTCGATGAGACAAAAAAGGGGAATATACTTGGGATTGTGAATTATCGAGGTTGTAAAAGGAGGGGACTAGGAGAAATCTCCCTATGTTATATGCCAAGAATCGCAAAATATGTAAAAATTAGACTTTCTCTGAACAATGCAAAAATCGAAGTATATTCTGCGGCCTTTGAAAAATGTAAAAGTTTAGTAAACAATTGTTGTAGACATGTGTAAAAGAGTATCTACATAAGGTCTGTTGCACGTCAGCTTCCGTGTTTCCTTACTGCTTTAAACCAACAATATCATCGATTGTCTTGAATGCATCGATATGTACTATTTCATTCAATTCGCTTAGCTACTGCATTGCTAATTCGCTGCTTTTTACAATCAATTTTTCGGTAATTTGAATATTGCTTGCACTTTGACACTTAGAATGGCTGTATCTGCTAAGTTGCATGCTTAGTAATAATGAAACACGAACAACTTAATTATGATTTGTTAACAGCATTTCACTTTCAGTCACATTATTAAGCAACTCAAAGTTGAATGAAGTTTGCAAAAAGTTGCATTACGTAATATGCTTTTAAGATATTATGTCAATCAGAAAAAATCATTTTTAAAATAATACGTTTTTTCAGAGACCGCAGAATATACTTCGATTTTTTTGCATTGTTTAGAGAAAGTCTGATTTTTTACATATTTTGCGATTCTTGGCATATAACATAGGGAGATTTTTTCCTAGTCTCTCCTTTTACATCCTCGATAATTCACAATCCCAAGTATATTCCCCTTTTTTGTTCCATCGGAGCATTTTCTTTGCTAGTACATATATGTACATAGCATTACCGGATAAAGCGTGCTATTCCGTTTTTCAGTTTTTAATCACGAGGACGAAAAATTTGCACTCTTGCACAAAAAAACAACATAGCTAAAAATGTAAATACGTTAAAGAACATAAAGCTGCATTGTTTACTGTTCTTCGCTTCTGGGAAATACATATGTTTGTAAATGTAGCCGGTTCGATCTGGAGTCTAAAGAATCATCACGAATGAACCGTACTAACATTCACCTGCGAGATTTACCTAAATGCGTAGGTACTTAAATCTGCGCTTAGTGCTGGCCCGATCGCGCGGCTCTGAATGGCTTTCGATCTTTGGACCCTTACAGACATACGGCTTCGATCCCCTCAGCCCTAATATTGCTGGCTGCTTTTCATCAGGTGATCTCAGCAGCTACGCCTAAGACCTAAGGCTACCTACCTAGTCTCGGAATTTACCGCGGAGGTCAGTTGACCTATCTCAAGCTCAAGTTGTTTATTTAACTTATTTTCAATCAGTACCTGATCAGAAATATTTTGGTTCCTAATTTGTGTAGCACGCTGAACAATGAAAACAACAACAACGAGCTCTATGCTGATCAATCATCCTAGAGATTAAATGATATTTTTGATCGATTTTGGCTTGAGAAATAAAATTATGCTTTCCAAATATAATAATCTATCATCTGAATTTATAATGATCCACTAAAGCGAAGATTTAAATCCTCGACGAAGGGATGGTGGCCGACCTAACCCTCGGTATAACCAAAACCACTGGGTTGGTTTTCTATAATTTTAATTCGACGAATAATTCACGGCCTGTAGCCGGACAACAGCAAAAGCGTAAGCGTCTGAATATGTACGCGTCTGACTGGCAAACAAAAACACCAAAAAACGCCAGACTCTCATACAACGTTAAGTACACTGGCCTCAAGGGCCGTACAGTAAATTAAAACAACGATCAATTTAACATAATACTGAAATGACTTTTATCTCAGATCGAATGTTCTCGATTCACGTAAGCGGTATGCATTAAACGAATTACTATTATCATACATAACTCACGATGCCGGACAAGTATCTAATTGTTTTTATTGTTGAAAATTTGGGGAAATAATGGGAAGACCGAAGGCATAGCCCACAGTGCACCCGTCTGTAGACGGCACTAGTATTGGCTATGTAATGGCTATCGCAAACTGCTAAGGCAGGTTCGCACAAAATCGCCAACTCTGTGATTACACTCCCCCGCGATATGAAAAAATTTGACGCAAGTGGAGAATTTTTCGGTACACCATCAACACTAGCGTTGGCGACGCTCTACCAACTCAGCTCTCTGGCGTTCGCAACGCCTCAACTCTGGCGTCGCAACGCCTCATCCTGGCGAACGTGAAAAACGAAAATAAAAGAATGAAAAAATAACGATATCGATAATAGGTAACGGTCAACGCATGACCTCGTTTGCACTCAGGAAACCTCTCAGGCAAAAAACACCCATGGCAATGGCGCTTCAAAGACTATATTAGCTTAATGCGTAACTTCGG